>JAOTAV010000007.1:204766-219364 GCA_026546445.1 Cyclargus thomasi
CGTACATATAAAAAATGTTATGAAAATAGGCTGAAGGCGCAACACTTACTTTATCAATATGAATAATAATAATAATAATACTACTCTTTTGCCGCTGCTACGTTGTAAACAGAGTGAATCCTTATTAATATTTTAAAGTGATATTTAGTGATAATATATTTTAAACGGTTTTTATATAGTGATAAAATGTTTTAAACGGGAAAGTGTGTTTATTTGTATTTGTTTCTTCGTTCTTCCCTAACGAAGCAACCAAACTACTTGATTTTTGGCTTAGACTTCGTTAAAGGATAGAGAATATAATAGGCTACTTTTGGTTTTAATAAATCATCAGTTTTTTTTTGAAAAATAGTTTTACTACTAATTAACGAATTCCACGCGAGCGAAGCGGCGGTCAAATACTCGTTATATAAGAGACTAATATAATAAATATACTAAACTAGTAGTTGTACCTTTAATTGTTACAACTTGTACATTTTTTACAACTAGAGGTCGCTCTGTGGTCGAAATTCGACCATAAATATTTAAATCCATCGTGTAGAACATTTATAAAAAAATATAATCAAATCTTAATTCAATTATAGACTTCAATTTTGCATAATGCTCTCGTTACCCGGCAATTAATTTTTTATTAAAAAAAAAAACAGATGTCAACCATAAACGATAGAATATTTCGTGTATGATTATCGGGTCAAGTCAAAATATTGTTGTGTGCGTGTTGTAGTGTGCGTTTTATTTATTAAAAATATCTAAAATAAAAGCATATTTTAAAATAATATTTGTATTCCATGCTCCTCCTCCATATCAACCATAACTGGCAGAAATTTTATGATTTTATCTTCTATCTGGCAGAAATTCAGGCGTTTTGGCGTCTTGCATACTATTCTTGTGTTGAATGGATTTCTTTGGTGTTCAACCCAAGAGTAGATTTTCCAAACTTAAACCAAGGCTGTCACTTTTTCGATCGATCGTTATCTTAAAGCTTATTGTTATAAATTGATTTAGTTTAATTAAACGGTTTCAGTGGGATCCAGATCCACTTAATCATTGGCAGGAAGGTCCAGGCCGTAAATCTCCGATCTGGGTAATGTGTTTCTGTTCGCCCCTGGACAGAACCTGCCCTTAAGATATCTCGTCAGACAGTTCTGCCATTCCTTTGTATGTGGATTTGTATAGAGCTGTTAAATAATTAAAAGAAAATTGTTGTGTGGCTGTAAAATGGCGGTCAGATAATTTATATTTATCTGGCTTCGCCTGAGATGAACTAAAAAATACGTGTAGTAATTTACTTAAAAATGGATATTTATAATAATAAAATATTGTCAAGGTTTTGGTTCACAAGTTGAAACGATTGTGATACATGACGTTACAAAAAACAATGTAAAACTTAAAAATATTGATGTTTAATTATGTTTATTGAAATGTATTCAAAAATTTCTCTGATAAGTAAATAAATTGACGATTTGCAGAAATGAATTTGGATGCACTGTACGACATTTGTGTCCATCGAGCAAGATGGAAATAAAATAAATAAAAATATTTGCAGCAATGAATATGGCTGCACCGCACCATATTTTTTTGTTCCATAGAACCTTTGAAGTGTTTAAATAGAAGAAATATCTTTAAGATGGAGGTACTTTACTAGGTAATTATTTTTTAAAAAGATTCGTCAAAAACATGCTTGTAAAAATATTTTTAAATAAAAAAAAACTTAAAAATGTTATGTGACTTGCAAAATAGCTGCTTGTATTTTTAATATATTTATATTTTGTTTATATCAGCTCCATATAATTCCCAACAAAGTTATCGTTTGAGGCGCGTGATATATCCCCGTCTTCAGGAAGGGTTAAGGCCTGAGCCCATTTACAAATCACAAACACTGACCACCCCCATCTCGCCCTCACCCCCCACCTCCCACCCCCACAATTATATATAACCGCTTTATACACCTTTAACTTGAAATATGGTGGATTTCGGACAACCCTTAATTGTCTAGAATCGTCGAGGGAATGGTAATATTAATCTTGAACAATTTCCACACTCGCATATGGAGTATTATGTGATAAGAGTCCAATTTAAATGCTTATCCATACTAATATAAATGGTAGTGTGTTTGTTTGTTCTTCGTTCACGGCCTAACGAATCAACCAATCGACTTGATGTTTGGCTTCGACTTCGTTTAAAGGCCTAGCATAGGCTACTTGTCAACTACGTCTATGTTAAAAGTTTAAAAAAAGTCGTTTGGTTACTTAGGTCGTGAAGGTAGGACAAACACACAGATACTATTTAGCCATTTATAAAATTAGTATGAACTAGTTATGCCCCGCGGCGCTACGCGTGGCTTAGTCGAGATTAAAAAGTACCCTACATGCTAATTCAAGACACCAGTTAGCCAAATTTTATTGAAATCGGTTCAGTCGTTTAAGCGTGAAGAAGTAACAAACATGCACACTCACAAGCTTACAAATTCAAAAACGTTCACATTTATAATATTAGTAAGATAACTAGCTTTTTTCCACGTGGAATTAGGGACTTAAACATAATATAATTGTTGATTCCATGGAAGTATAATAAAAATAAAAATAGTGAAACCCACCTGTATCTGTCAAATTCGTTCTGAAGTTTCGACGCCATTTTACATTAAAAGTGTTGATACGATAAGATTAATAAACTAATAATAATCATGAATTTAATTCATTTTCAATACGAAAAAATGTTTCTTCATGCAAGAAACAGACGTATCCCTAAAAATTAGCTTATTGTCAATAAATTAACAAAACAAGTCCATTACTTCGCCCTAAATAGGTCAGCCTACTGACTACCCCCACATTTGAATAACTATCAGCGTCTAATTCCTCAGATAAAAGCGGCCATGTTGGCACGACCGTTTCCGCCGGAAGTCCAACTTGGACGGATATTCAAACTTCACCGGAAGTGAATGGAATTTCAACATATATTTCAAAATTGGAATTGCCTTTGTGATTTGGGATTGAGCGATATTCTATACATATAGTTTACTAAAGTAGATTACCACATCTATACAACGATTTCGTTTTCCGTCGTCGATTTATCAAGTTTCTTACGACAAAAATTATTAGGTGTTCTGGCTTTGGACTTGTGATATTTTGGAAATCAAATTAAAGTGCGGCCTTTTACCCTCGACTTAATTTTTCCTGACTGCAAGGAAGGGTTGGGTTTTCTGCTCGTTTTTTATGTAATATTCTTTATTACATGTAAAAGTGGTCGCCCTATACAACATTCAGATTGGTATAACACAATAATTATCATATCTGCAATAGCAATAACATAATCCACATTTTAGTAGTCGGGTTTTTTGTTTTCTAATCAAATAGTGTCTTGATCATCAACTCCAAAAACAAGACGATAAGCATACATGCCCCAAACTTTAAACTTCATAGACCATTAGAAGTAACGAATGTATAAAATAATCCTAGTACATATAATCCTAGTATGTGTAATCCTAGTATATATAATCCTAGTATATATAATCCTAGTATATATAATCCTAGTATGTATAATGCTAGTATATATAATCCTAGTATGTATAATGCTAGTATATATAATCCTAGTATGTATAATCCTAGTATATATAATTCTAGTATATACAACAACGGATCGGGAGCGAAATTCGAAATAGTTTGAACATAAATAAATATCTAATAATCGCAAAGTGAGAATCGCCACCAATTTTGATTTTCGTCCAATTAGAGACGGTCACTTGAGCCAAACTAGCTGTAAGGCGGAGAACACACTAGATGTACCATCGAAGAAATTGATTCATAGCCGATTGACGGACCTACGACTTGGTTCGCCCATATGCATTTATGTGGCTGTACCCACATTAAGGTAATAGTCCTGCATCGCGCTATCGAAGTTTTCGAAGCACGGCGGTTATATACCGCAGCTGAAACGTATCACGTGGGCTTCGGCCTGACCGAATATAAAATCTCTCTCGGTCGAAAGATCTTCCTTTAGGGCCTCCACGCTTATCCTCACATACCCACCAAGTCGTGATCTAACGGCTGGGTTTGATATAACGCGACCAAATTCCCAAGGTCCGGCTGTTGCAACTTCTCTTATAATGCCTACGTCAATCGACTCTAAGCCAAATGTAGAAGGTTCGAACCCCGGTGAAGTGTACCAATGAGACATTTTCCGATCTTAAGCACATAATACGGATGTTCATTGCCGTGGGAGAGCCATGCCTTCGGCACAAATGGGCCGGCTCGGACCGAAGAAGAAATCCTCACAAGAAATTGGCGTGAAATGGCGTTGTGCTGTTTCGTTTATCGGTGCCCCAAATTCCCTAATTCCTATTCCCATTTCTCTTTTCCTCATAAAAGGCCGGCAACGCACTTGCGACTTTTCGGATGTTACGAGTGACCATGGGTAACGGCAGTTGCTACCCATCAAAAAATCAGTATTGCTGTCGAGCACCGGGTCACCTGATGGACATAATCTGTGGTCAACCGTGGATTAGAAATAGAAATCTCAAGCGATCACAATTAAATTATAACACGTTTACATTTTATAGCCTTTCCCTTACAATAAGTAAGGGGGTTATCAATTAAAATAATATTTGGACGGGCGGTGTGGAGGCGGCGTTACACGTCAGGAATGTCCGAGAAAGGCCGAAATGTGGTCACTCCCAAATATATCTTGGGATTTCTATACCAATTATCGGAAGCTACCTAGGATCATTAAAATTGGTTATTGTCATAGAGTAAAAGTGGTTACCTGACAAAATTGTGACGGCAAATATTACTTATATTTTAGTGCTTTGGTTTATTTAGTGAATAGTCAAAAGATGAGAAACTAACGCACATATAAACATGAGTGAAAAGGCACTAAATTAGTGTTAATTATTAACATTAACAATAGTCAAAATAAGTATGCAATTTTATAAAGACCGTGTGGATTTAGTGTCCACGTACTTCGATTTGCTTTTCAAAATACGGCGGACAAAAAACTACAATTTGTAACACTCGGCGGTTGTCAGCCAGACGCCGAGTGTTTCTTTTCGCCGCCGTGCGCGCCTTGCACATATTGCAACCAGCGATCATTCACTAAGAACATTGGGCGATCAAAGTGAAATGAAGAATTATTCAAATGTCGAATCATTAATTATTCTCTAAGACATACGTCAGAGGGGTCAAGATATGCCGAATTAATATTCATATACCAGGTGGACGTCACGGCCTGAGAAGGGTGGACTTAAGGAATGGACAGTGGTTATGGAGTAGTCTGCAGAGGGTGCGCTATGTTAATGCCTATTGCCTTCGATTACATTGTTTGCTAACAAAATATTAATAAAATTAAATGTAAGTATGTATATAAGGTAAGTAATGAGTGTGGACTCTTTTGTAAAATCAATGGTTGTGTACGAAACGGCGAGCATAATAATTTTTGTCATGTAGTTATTATTTCTCGTTATATAGGTATAAATTATTTGATTAAATCATATTTTGCAACGAATGATCCTGAGCTACGTCATCTTTGTCACGTCATATCGATTCAAATTCTGCCCCCCCGAAATCGGAGACGTGCGGTCTTAAGTGAGGTCTTAAGTGTTTTAATCTTTGCATCAAAATTTGCATTTTTTTACATCACCCGACTTCCAAACTGATTAACTAAAAGCCGGATGTTTCGTCATCTGACAATAGATGACAAAATAGGTACTATGTTAGATAGATATAGGTATGATGCTCTCATCAGTCGTCTCTACCACTATCTGCTCTCGGTCAGGGTGGCACCAAGAAGCCGGGTCGTCTTATCTGCCCACGCCGGCAGCGTCTGATGGATTAACTCCATTGTATCACGGAATTCGTAATTGCGGTTTACATACTGTTTTGTTTAACGTCATCTCGACTGTCTTCTTTCTGTTTCTTTGATTCTATATAAAGCTTATATAAGCTATGGAATCGCTGGTATTTCCTACTCCTCTTATCTTCTTCTGATTAATTTCGTTGCGGGTCCCAAGACAGCTTTAGCACGTCCCTCCGTCTCCCTGAGATCACATCAAAGGGTTTTCGTGGTCGGATACCGCTGTCGATCCTGGCGACACAGCAGATACAGTGGTGGGAATGTGTGGTGGGCCAAACTCCTTTTAAAGAAATGGAATCACGCTATCGAAGATATCGTCGATGATCAGCCCCCCTAGACAAGTGGCAAGCGAGTACCGTTCACGATAATCGCTTGGCGTGTTTTTGTATGGGTTTGACGAACGAAAAGTCACGTAATCTAGTCGACTTCGAATATGTCAATCCCATTCGAAATGAGCGAAGCGATTATCGTAAACGATACTCGCTTGACACTTGTTTGGGGGGGCTAGGGGATTAGCCAAGATTGAAACGTTTGCGCTCCATGTAGCATCGACAAACAAAATGTATGGGCATCAAATTAAGTGGTTAAACGAAAGCTTACGTCATTATTAACCGACTTCCAAAAACGAGGAGGTTATTATTATATATTTTGTTTGGCGATTCTACAAAAAAGCGAAAACTAATAGACTTTTGCTAACACCTTGATTACCGAATAACTTCGATTTTCGATACGGGGCCGGTCAGGCACGGCAAAGTTTCATCGAAAGATCTTACTTTGAAGTTCTCTTACGGCAAATCTGATTACTTCAAACACTATCTGTTATTTCAGGTAAACATACACACTTCAAAGTAAGCAAAAAAAATTTTTTTTTTTTGCTTACTTTCTTTCTTTTCGAGTTGAGTGACATGAAATACGCTTTTATTGAAAAGAAAATAACATCCTCCTTTTTCGAACTCAGTTGAAAGCCCCAGCTCCAATCAGCACGCAGTTATTACAGCGTCTTGAGCATATATTATTGAAGACCCTTCCAATTAAGGTGGGGTGGGTTTGTTTTTAAGATTTGGAACGGTCCAGCGGCTAACAATAACTTGGCTTAATTTAGTTTACGTTGATAAGGGTCGAACCCTTTGTACTTCAGGTGGTCAGCGGAACTGGGACAAATATTTAAACTATCAGTTGCAGACGCCTAGAGATTTATGGTGTTATCATCAGCAGGATGGGGCTAACTATCAGATAAAGATTCCACATATTGCCTTTTTTTGACCCCCGACAAAAATCTCTATGGACGCTTTATAAGTTTTTTTAAATTATATTTTGGGGACAAGCGAGCAGACGGGCTACCTGATGGAAAGCAACTGCCGTCGCCTATCGGACACTCGTGACATCCGAAGAGCGGCATGTGCGTTGCCCGCCTTCATGAGGGAATATGGAATAAAGATAGGGGATTAGGGAAGATTATAAAATTTATATGTCTGTGTGTGTATCTGTTTTTTTATACATGTAAAATAAGGGGCCAAACGACCAAACGGGTTACCTGATGGAAAGCAACTACCGCCGCCCGTATAGTCTAGCAACATCAGAAGAGTGGTGCGTTGCCGACCTTTCAAGAGCGAATTGAAGGTTTCCAAAGAAGTTAGGCGGTTTTAATGTTTTTTTCGTGTTAAGTAAATTCGGCTTATGTGCGAGTGTTCTTAGATATTTCTAGTAAAATTAGTTAAGCAGATTACAAGTTGTCGGGAAAGAATAACTGAATTTTAGCAAACGATACTGTAAAATAGGGCTACCACGGCCTAATGGGTAAGACCTTTGGTTCGCACTCGAGAGTGTGCTGGTTCGAACCCCGGTGGAGGCGTGTACCAATGAGACATTTTCCGATCTCAAGTACATAATACGGATGCCCATTGCCGTGGCATAGCCATGTTTCGGCACGAATGGGCCAGCTCAATCGGAGTGATACGACGGCCTCACAGAAAACTGGCATGAAAAGGCGTGGTGCTGTGTTTCGTTCAGTGAGTGAGTTTACCGATGGCCCAACTACCCTAATCTCCTATCCCTATTCCCATTCCCTATTCCCATTCCCTATTCCCTCATAAGGGTGGCAATGCACTTGCAACTCTTATGATGTTGCCAGTGTTAATAGCCGGCGGCATTTGCTTTCCATTAGGTCACCCGTCTGCTCGTTTGCTCCCTAAATATCATAAAAAAATACTGCCAAATTATTACCCGTAATTTATACCTATATAGCAATATTTTTCTCAAGGTATAGAATAAGCTTCTAAATCATACAAAGCTTAGAGTTTGCATACTTGTTAATAGCTTTTTAAGATCAAAAGGGCTTGTACGAAACAATCAAAAATATTTTTCATTTTCAGCCCTATAAAACCGAATAAAAAATTTTTCTCACGACAAACTTACATAGAATACATCTATAATACTTTCACGACGTGTAAAGGTTTCGGTATCTTAGACAATAGGGCTGCCACAATAGCCTTTGTCTTCCACTTTAATTATTAAAAGTGCAGTTTTAAACGTTTTCTTTTTAACTTTGTATAATGTGTTGCACCTGGCGTTTCTTGCCTTTTTATTACAATTATGAATAAAAGAACAATTTGCAATATTACTTTTAGTCTAGTCCGGGTTGATGCTTAATGTTAGAGCTTTTGTTTATATTCTCGCTTTATAGTGCGCGTATCAAAGAATTTTACAAAAATATATATACGGTAAAATAATTACGAAAATTAAGACATCCAGTGACAAATAAATTACGATGAAATTTAACCCCAACGGGATATGATGGAAGTTTGTATGAAAAAAACTTCTTAGCGCCCGCAAAGTCACAGATTTTTTTTTAAATGTGACGTCACAAGCTCAGTTTTCACCCCACCTCCTATGACACCATATCATGTCAATGTCGTCAAATGAGGTGTACTTTATGGAAGGTACCTATACTTAGGTAATATACATTCACATGAACAAATTCTTCACCTCAATTACTTAACTTTTTTCATCAAGAACCTTCACCCATTTCTTGTACTGTTTTGACCATAAATCAAAAACTTATTTCACTCGAACAGAAGCGCGTTGTCATCACACTTTTCCGAGCGAGTGTCTTCCAAGGGTGGAAGTCATTCCGACCACATATGTCAGGAGAAATCCGCCTTTAGTGGCCACAGAATAGAGTTGGGTTGTAAGGAATGTTTGTGAATGGAATACACGGGCAGAAATTACACAGAACTTACCTGTAACGTGTAAAACGTGAAAAAACCAGATAAAACAAAGACGGATTTGTTACATCACTTATAACTCGAGATCTGCTGAACCAATTTTCATTGTTATTGATTCCTTCGATTTGTCTCCGCCCCAAATAGCTGAAAAACAATGAAAACCGATATGTGTAATAAATACTTAATCATTTTGATAAATTCTCATTTGATTGTTTAACTGTTATATTTGTTACTTTAAGACATTAATTTGTGTAAATTATTTATGTATTATGTCGTAATTTATTTCCACAAATAATACCTAAGATTTTTTCTACAGGTTAACAGGTGTGTAAATATGTCTTTGTATAAGTGTCCATGATTTTTCTTGACAGCTTTTGTCTATGTGTTGAAAGTTTTGTGCGAGTGCAGAAACGAGAAATCATCGAACTTATCGTGCAGATGAACAGAGGAATAATCTTCGAAGTCCAAGAAGATCATTGACTTTCAGGCGGTACGAAGCTCGTTTACAATAAAAAAAATCCATAATGACCGGCCGGCCTTACGATACGATGATAGACGACGTATAAAAATATTCCCTTTTCTAGATTTTAGACCGCGCGTTATTACAGGCGCGGCAGAATATCACCCCGTGTATCAACACGAAAGGGTAGGGTGTGCTGTAGCATAAATGATCACCAGTAGACGAAGACAAATGGCCCCACAGACTGAAGATAAGGTAGGCTGAAATTAGCTTCGTTTTAGTTGTGCTCGTTAAGGGGGTGGGAAAAAGGAACATTTGGAGACGTTTGAAGTTTGACCGATACTTAACTAAGTAAATGTCCAGAAACAGAAAACCTGACTGCAGGAATTCAAACATCTTATGTATATTTCTAGAATGTCTATTTAAAGCCCTTCACTTTGATACCCTACTCGACCTAAATAGTTGAAAACAAAAAATTGGAATCTCACAATTTTGACTTAAAAATTCGTTGTTTTGATTTTTTAATGTACTCAGTGTCGCTTGTGCTATCAAGACAAATCTAACGATACCTTATTCGTAAATATATATCGAGCCGTTTAAACTGCAGAGCGTGCCAAATATATAATAATACATACATACATACATTATGTATGTACGTATGTGTGAAAATCTTGAAAACATCAATCTGGCGCAGTCGGGGAAAAAAATTAAACTTGTACCAAAATTTAATCTTGTAACCTAATCGAATCATGCACCCATATTGAGTCTTGCTTATAATTTAAAAAATATGATGTTTAGTAATATACCGCAAAATATTGGTAAAAAACATAATTTACTAAAATTTAAGCTTCTATATTAAATCTTGCCTCAATACGTAGTAACAAATACCGATTACAGAAAAAGTCTGTTTAACAGGAGGAGGAAGGAGGCTTAAAATACACTTCAGCGTGTGCATTTTTGTAGATTTCGATGTTCCGTTAGGTAAATTTGTTTAATCATTCCGTCAAGTAAATTCTTTTAATCATTCATTCTAAATTATATGTTTCTGCCGCTGCTGTAACAACAAATGCTAAATTTATGTTAAAGGCATCAAAACGACCATCAAATCAGCACTACGACAATAAATCAACGATGAGGACAAGAGAAATCTAAAAAATAGTTCCTCCAATGTACACTAAACTTCAACTAAATCGGTATTTACTCTCATTAACTTACCACCCAAGATGGCGGGGTTGGGTGACTTGTAACGAGGTGTTACCAGTGTTACCCCACCTGCCTGCCCGCACGTCAGGACGATTGTCCGAAAATTAGCTTTGACCGCATATAAATACATTAAGATAATCTCGGTACCCGTACAAGGTAAAGGAGCTAGCGTTTAATAAATATAATATAACAAATTATCTCTTATGTTATTTAAAGACACAAGTGGAAGAAGCATGTTAGTTATCCATTAACATTTGAAAAATGGACGCTTTAGCCCAGGAAAAATAATTTGAAATTAAAATAATGTGGACTTGATGTGTAGCTAGATAATAAAATAGCAAAATTACAAGATTTATCAAAATCTTATGGAAATAATGAGTATTTACCCGAAGGTTGTAATATATTAGTTATTCCCTTCTTCCACTTATGTCTTCATCCATGCGGAGGTTTTGTGGAGAACCCCTTAAATCGATAGTACCCCTTAAATAGATAAGAATGGATAGAAGATACATTGGGTCAGAAACAAATGTTTATTGGTTCATGTGTGAGTGAGTTTTGGCTTACTAAGTTGCAGTGAAAAAATCTAGCTCCAAAACTATGGTCCTATACAAAAGCAGTTTTTGAAAGTTTAGTTTAAAGAAGGCAAAAAATGGTAGATCATTAAGCCTCTGTCTGCAGGCAAACAGTAAAATAAAAAAAAAAACAAGGTGCCTTAAGTCTAGTATAACACGCTTAGGGCCTATTTAACCCCTTCCTGATAAGTGTCGGATTGTTTATCTACATTTTTTCTGACAGATTTCGCTTGTTCGACAGTTGTAGATAGCCTATGAGATACTTTGGAATTGGAATTTGGAATAAGAAGCGGTGAAACAGGCCTTTAGTCTTGGTACTTCTTAAGAGGATTGTGTACCAAACGGTTTCCATACAAAGTCCATAACGTTTTCCACCCACTAAACTTTCACCTAGAGTAATGATTTTGTAGTATATTGAGAATATACCTCAGAAATAGGCTTCTATGTTTTAGTTTTTTTTTATTTAAAAATATTGACACGTATTTGTTTTGTATATATCAAAATCTATCATAAATATTTAAAAAAACAAAAACATAGAAGCGTGGTTCGAAGGCGTTTCCATAACATACTACAGAATCATCACTCTAGGTGAGAGTTTAGAGGGTGGAGACGTTATGTCCCGTTGTATGAAAGCCGTTTGGTACACAATCCTCTTAAATTCGCACACCAATCTCCTAGAATACTGGAATCCACTGGAACGCAACTCTGCGTATCGCCATGTTGGTTTACATATATTTATTGGTATTCTGGATTATAGCACTGGATATGCTGGATTATAGCACTGGATTGTAATACGTGAATCGTCGTTTATAGAGTCGCTTTCGCCTGTAACTCGCGTTAATCTTGTAAGGGGGTGGCAACTGGTAAGTCAAACACAAGACCGGCGCTGAGGTACGGTGAGGGATAAGACGAGTTTTACGTTTGAGTCGGGTTGACCGCACAAGATGGACGGCCATCATCATTACGCCTACGTCAATTAGAGTGAAACCTTCTTATAAGCAGTGTACTAGTTATCGGAATGCAGAACTGAGAATGAAATGCTTTATTTCTCAACTAGCTTATTGGCTTTTCTCATTCCGAAGCACGATATTCACAATGATTTATGCTTGTGGAGCAAAATTAAATCAGGAAAATTCTCATATAGCCTTCTTAATTTTTCTACTAGGTCTCCATGGCACTCTAGCGACTACAAACATAGCATTCTGGCACTGCTACTATATTAGTAACGTTTGCGGACAAGTCGAAAACTTTCGGATATCGTCAATCTTCTTTCTAAGCTCTTCATTGCTTCTTTCGAATAAAATACCAAACAGTTATTATCATTTTGATTTAAAATAAATGGCATATAGACACAAAAATTAAATCATTCCCTAATTCGATGAATATACAAGTATTTAAAAAATATCCGCAACCGGACATAGAACCCTCTTTCTTATCGCCTTGTAGGTAAACTATCAAAATTAAATTGAAACATAGAAGAAACAAAGTAACGAGGCAAAAGCTAGTGTATTTAGGTCCATATTAAATTACGTCTATGTCAGGTATAAGCTGTATAAGCGGAGTCCTTAAATCTTGGACCTCCGGGTCTGAAGGCACCTGCTCGCTGCACATTCAGAAACACGTAGCTGAAAATTAGTTTAAGTTTGTTAATATTTAAGAAACTTTAATCTGGGATTAATATTATTTTGTGAAGATATTTTGTATTATGATCTAAATCATGACGTAGATATATGGTAGGTACGAAAAAAAAATATTTTATTGCTTCAGTTTATTATGTTACAGTGCAACGCTAAATTCGCAATGAATAATATTGTAAATGCAAAGTTACTTTTGTTTTCGTCTGTTAGCCTAACCTAACCTAACCTACAAAATGCCAAGCATTAAAAACACAATTCCATTATTATTGTGCAAGCCCTAATTTTACTGTTCAAATTATGATAACGAATCAAAAATCGAATGAAACATTTTATTAAATACTTACGAGACACACATTTAGTAATTTCGTTTCGTATTAGGTGTGGTGATACCAAGTCAAAGAAATAACCAAATTCTTTAACACCAAGATCCACAGACCTTACAAATACTATGAATAGTATTAATTAAACATTTAGTTGCGCTCTCCCCACCTTGTACCCCTGACCATCACCCCAGGGGTCAGCTGCCCCCCTCCCAGGGGTGGGAGACTCCCCACTTCCAATACATTTCATATTCCGTTGACAGAGGCACAATAATAACGCGGTGCTGTCCGTGGAAAAGCAAGACATAGTTGATGGCCGTGGAGATAGTGTTGTACTGGATCGGACAGGGTTATGTAATACCTAAGTTAGTTATATTGTAACGGAACGAGGCTGTGTTATCTATTTAAAAAACACTCCAAATTTAAAAGATGAGATGACCTAGAGACCTTGGTTCGCAATTAACAGAGTGCGTGGTTCGAACCCCAGGTGGGGACATGTACTAATGAGAATTTTCCGATCTCAAGTACACAATACGGAAGCCTGCCATGGGGTTGGTGGTGGGGGGAGGTCATGCTTCGGAACGAATGGCCCGTTGCGACTGAAGAAATACCACGGCCTCACATAAACAATGAACAAGCAACTTTTAAATCAAATACTTTCAAGAAATTCTTTAAATACTTTTTGTGACTTGTAGATCAGACTAATTTAAGTGTTTATACTACTTTGAGGTTACTTTCTGAAAATATAGTAAAAATTAAACAAAATTAGATCAATATACAATGTCGCTTCTAGTGAACATACATCAGAAACTGACCAATAGTTGGAAATAGTTGAATTTGAAGACGTTTGGAATTTACGAGTGGTTTTGACCCTATGGGTGCTGGACAATGGATATTTCAGGATTGTGTAACTGCTTGGTAACGGCCTTCCATAAATACTTTACATTACTAAGGTTGTATTGCAAAATTTTACAAAGTAATATGTACACCTTCATTACGTATAGAGTTGAGTAATTTTAAAAACATAAAAAAGAAAAAAAAAAAACAATCGTTGTTTTGTTTTCAGGATTCGAAGAGCTGAAGGTATTTTCTTATGAGTTTCTAATGGCTCTTCTTCATAATCGGACGTTAAAGGTAAGCGCCCTTTGCCGGAGCGTGCGGGGTCGTGCCGGGGCGGCCCGGGGCTTAGCGCAGCGCAAAATATCCTATGGCACTCTGTTGACGGGTCGGGTCTTATCGCATTGACGAAAAAAATTTCTCGCACGGCTAGTTCCCGAACCGGTGGTAGGCAACATGTAGGTTAGGGATTGCAGTCCCGTGGTTCCGGGTATGGTGGTCGCG
>JAOTAV010000007.1:219464-238708 GCA_026546445.1 Cyclargus thomasi
CGCTGTAGTTTGTTGGTTATTGGGTTTACTATATGGGCTCATACACATTGCATTGAATTCTCCAGAGTCTGAAGCTTAACTTACACTCGAGGCCCGTGGCAAATTCGTTTTCGTTCCACTATCTCAATACAATAAAATACGTCAAGCGTAAAAAAATAATCGCATGCCGTTTGTCTAGGGTTCTGATCGGGAGCCCCTTCCGGCTAGGAGTCCGTGGCATTTTGCCGGCTTGCCACCTTGTAGTTACGCTACTGCATCACGGTAATGTAAGTATCTGAAATGTTTATGTAGTGTGTATGATATGATTTTATTGTAGTGAACCTAGTGGCGTTGTTGGACTTGTGGGTCGTGGGGTTGTGGTTATCGTGGACGGAGCTGCGGGATCTCGTGGTGCGGGGTTGCAATATCATAAATAAATGATTTTGAATTTAATTGAAAGGACGTTTCTTTATACTAGATTTTAGTAGAAATATTATCTACGAAAATCTACTAAACCGTATTTTAGCTTGTACAAAAAAATTCCTTTGTTTATTCTACGCGGGTATTCTACGCCGTTAAAACTAAAATAAAATCGTTTGTCTTCACTATTATATAATATCAATTTCCTTCTATAATCTACTAAAAGATTTTGGACTACCTACTAAACTGTTATTCGTTGTGTGGTAACACACTTGCCGGGCTGTGTCGCGTCAAATATCGTTAATATTATGCTCCAATAAGCTAAATGTCATAAAAATTCATAAAAAAAAATAAAAAGAATTATGTTTCTTTTTATTTTTTAAGAAATTTAGGGGAAGCGAGCAGACGGGTTACCTGATGAAAAGCAACTGCCGTCGCCCATGGACACTCGCGACATCCGGAGAGTCGCTAGTACGTTGCTGCCCTTTTATGAGGGAATAGGGAATGGGCGAATGGGACAGGGATAGGGTATTAGGGAAGTTGGGCCACCGGTAAACTCACTCACTGAACGAAACACAGCACAACGCCGTTTCACGCCAATTTTCTGTTATGTCGTAGTATCACTCCGGTCGCGCCGGCCCATTCGTGCCTTCTGCAATTCTGCTACACTTACATCATTATAGTTTCGGGATAATATCATAGATGTTCATTTACCTGTTTTAATGTTCGTCTCTCAATCACGCTGAAACTCTTCAACGGATTAAGTACACAACAGATTAGATTGTTAGCTGACTTACAATTAATAGGATACTTTCCAAATCAAAAAAATGTTGCCCCGTGATAAAATAGGAATTTCGATCGACGAAAGCTGAGCAAAGCCGCGGGCGTCATCTAGTAATACAATATGTCTTATTAAAACAAAGGTCCTTCCCCGACTTTGTGAGGTTGGTCGAATCTCCTCCATTGTCTCTCGACTAACTTAATTTAGACAGTGTGTGGGGTTAGGGTGTGTCTGAACTTATGATCAATGCAATGATTGAATTTCACTGCTTTAGTTATCATCTACCCGTGTTGGCTGGCCAATGCGCAGTTTATGATTATTTTTGATCAGAGTTTAAGTAAACTATCGGTTTTGATTGGCTAGCAAAAAATGAATAACCATTAATCCTGTCTGAAAACTGTGCGGTAACGAAACACAGCACAACGGCTTTTCACGTAAGTGTTCTGTGAGGCCGTGGTATCACTCCGGCTCTCCCACGGTACGAGATCTTTAAAATGTCCTGTATTTTGTTGCCAATCTAAAAATCCTGAGATTTGCAAAGACTGGCCACAATCTTGAGAAAACGTAAAATATCCCAAGATCTCAGGGCAAAATGTAACTATACTCCCACTTAATTGTTATTGAGATGTATAAAAGCAAAATGCTTTCATACATCTCAATCAGTCGAAACAAATATCCATTTATTTTGAATCAGTAGCTCAGAAATACTCTTCTTCTGTCTTTAACTGAACAAATAACGAACTTTCATACAAACTTTCAACCCCTATTTCACCTTCCTACGGGCAAAATTTTAAAAATTCCTTTCATAGCGGGTGTCTACCTAATATAACAATCCTATTTACCAAATTTCATGGCTGTAGCTTTAACAGTTTTTGCTCGGCGATGATGAATCAGTCAGTCAGTCAGGACTTGTTATTTTATATATAGAATGATATAGATTAAACTTTTTTGCACCCATACAAATACTGAGAATCAATAAACATAATATTCAAATTATATCATAATTGGTCACTCACGGAATATTCCGTTCGGACCGCAACTGTCTTTAACTCTGGATATACAGATAGATTTATTAATAACTGGGATGGGGTGGGGAGGTGGGGGGTGGTGGGTGCTCGGACAGGAGTAGCCATAGCTAAGATGTTTTGACCGGCAGTAATTTCTTAGTTGGTGTATTTAGGTGCGATACAGGGTGATCTGGATTAGGAATTTCGTTTGAAATTTATAGGTAAGTATTATTTGTATTTGTAGATACTCGTTGTGATGAAAAATAATGAATTTAGGTTGTTAATCGTGGAATATTAATAACTATAAAAGATACTAGCAATAAACCATTCAATAAATTACCAGCTGCTCTAATGTTGGCACTATCCACACTTGTAAATCCGAAAGTGTGAACAGATTTTGCTGAAATTTGCTATTTGTTATATCGTAAAAATCGTAATCGTAATCGGTCGTAAAATGTACGGTTACACCACGATAAACAAATTTTTACGTAATGGTGTTGTGGGCAACCACTAGGTACTTATACTATAAGTGTTTAAGAGTTTAGACATCATTTCTTTGTCATTTACACAGACGTCAGACAGTCTGCAATTGGTTGCCAACAATTATGCATTTAATTCTAAATATCAATCAATCAATCAAAATCCTTTTTTACAAGATATTTATTTTATTACACAGGTACATACTTATTAGACTAAGTATAAAAATGTCTTACCTATCATAACAAACATTAGACAAGATTCAATCTCGCCAAGACACAAGCTTGCGTGTTTACCGCTAAAAAGACACCAATGGTTGCCAAACTTCTTTTTGAAAACACGCCCCTAATAATCTCCCCCAGCATTGAAATACTTGACGTTAACATTTTTAATGTGGTCCAGTTCCGTTATCATCTGGAGGGTAAGGTTAAATTAGCCTTGAAGAAGCTTGGTATTTTAATCAGAGCGAGACAGAATTTCAGTCCGATCCAACGCCTACAGCTTTACAAGGCGCAGGTTCGGCCCCATATGGTATACTGTTCTTATCTCTGGGCAGGGGCACCTAAATACCAATTCTCCCTCTAGATCGTATCCAGCGAAGGGCCGCTCGGATTGTTGATTGCCATAGTGTTTCAAACAATGCTGGACCCCCTGGAGTTGCGCCGAGATGTAACCTTGCTCTGCATCCTTTATAGTCTATATTATGAGGAGTGCTCATAGGAATTGTTCGAAATCATTCCACCTGCAACTTTTTGCCATCGATCTACGCGGAAAATTTACCACAAACATTGTTTTGATAAAAGACGTGCGCTATTCGCGTAACTTTCTGCCTCGCACAGTAAAACTCTGGAATGAACTATCACCAGCAGTATTTCCGGACCGCTGCGACCTGCAAACCTTCAAGAAGAGAGCGTATTCCCTCTTTAAAGGCCGACAACGCACCTGCAACCCATCATGTTGCGAGTGTTTATGGGCGGCGGTAGTCGCTTTCCATCAGCTAACCCAGTTGCCCCTTATTTTATTAAAAAAAACATGAAATTTTATTTGTAACATTACGGAACCTCCTGTATAAAGCCGCCAAAGAGCGTCAGAACACGATAGAATCGTTTGTATGTGAGTTAGATATTAAATTCCTTCTGACTGAAATTCTGATTTACATGCATCCCCTATCTATACATATAATAAAACAGTAATATTGGAGTGTCTGTACATTTAATATTTTTACAAAATAATCAATATGAACCAAAAATTGGTATTATAATGATATGATGTATAATTATGATCTTTTTGTTTTATCATTATTGTTTTGTAATGCAAAAAAGCTTTATTTGTTCATTAGATAACATTCGAACTTGACTTGTACAGCTTGAATTTGTATAGCACACCATTTAAATATGGTAGAATGACAGAACTATTTACATATAGAATAAGACCAACCCTGTAACTTCATTCTAGCAATAAAGAAAATATGAAATATGAAATATGGGGTGATTACGAACAGTAATAAAACAAATATCTGTTTGTCTGTTTGTATGCGTTAATCTCTGGTACTACTAAACGGATTTGAATATATTTTTTTGTTTAGTAGCTATTAGGTCTGGACAATATATAGGATTTTCTATACTGGGAAGATGCACGGTTCCCGCGTGATATACAAATTATTTCGCGACGAAGTTGCGGGCTCCAACTAGTTAAATACTATTTCAATGAAGATAGTTATTATTAGTATTTGACGATCTCTGTGGCTCAGTTGGTAAGCACGTTTGTAGCTTAAGCCGGGGGTCGCGGGTTCGATTCAAGCCGACGCAGCAAAAGTTTTTCAATGTCTCAGGAACATTGAATCTTGGATGTGTATTAAATATGTCTATTATATAATAAAAATCTTAAATGTGTGCATAGTATAAAAGTATTAAATATATTTTCTTTTTTTTTTGGTACCTGTAACACAAGACCCAGGTACTTACCGCGGGACCAGACTGACGTGGTGTGAAGTGTCCATAGATATTATTATTATTATTATAGTAACGTAGTTGGTGAACATAATTATTTTATCATGGTGAACATAATATTAATTATATTAAAATTAAATTTAATGGGTATTATACTAAGTATGGTTTGGATGTTTGTTGGTCAATCACGAGTTGCTGAACGGATAAGTCGTTCCGTAGTATGGCTGTCCCACGACAAAAAACTTAAAGGAAAATATTTTTAACTAGCTTTTGCCTGTGGCTGCACTCGCATAATACTCTTGTAAGCCCCCATTATAAATACGAAGTTTTTCTAAAACATAGTATTATGTATACAGGGTGTAACAAAAGTAAGTAATTAAACTTAAAAGATAATATGTGTCCCTGATATATGGTTCACTGTGAAAGTAGCAGCGCTGAAAGCGAAAATTTTCGTGATCTGTGCGCCCCAGCGACATGAGTTCATGCTAATCACAAAAAAAAATTCGCTTTTAACGCTGCATGTACTTGTAAACGGAAAATGACCCATTGGTAAAAGCCTCCACCCGGGTTCGAAACTAGCACCAAAGTACCCTATCGAGTACCAAAGAAATACTGACTAGACCAATCTGACACTTGACTCCCAAAAAGGTGGAGGCTATTCCGTTAATTTTCTTTTTTAGGGTCTCATACCCAAAGGGTATAAACGGGACCTTTTTCTAAGACTTCGATGTCCGTTCGTCTGTCTGTCTCTAGGCTTTATTTCGAGAACGGTAATTTCCTTCGGAAATTTTCTACAGAATATGTATTTATATCCATAACTTTTTTGACAGTTTCTTCATACAACAACTGTCAAATAAAGTTGCGGATAGACTATCTGTGAGCGGTTGAATAGGTCCTAATATGGTTTTTGCTATTACCTTCCTTGATAGTAGATAAAGTCGCTAAGCAGATTTTCGGCAGTTTGAACTAGCGGTTAGGGCGCTATCTTTTCAATAGGGCCTGGGTTTGAATCCCGTGGCCTAATTATCATCTTTATGGCTTCCTTTTATAAACTTTAAACTTTTTTTATATTTAAAACTGTCAAAACTATTTTTTCTCAATTCATTGCTCTGTACGGAACCCTTCGTGCGCGAGTCCAACACGTACTTGGTCGGTTTTCTCTTCTTTATAAAACTAAACATAAAGCTATAATACTTTTAGTAGGGTAGCCCAAGAGTGGAATTTTTGATTTACTCGAGCGCGTCAGATTAAGCTAGTGTGGGCTTTCTACACGTCCCTGGTTATCATGCTATAAAAATCAGATTGCTAAGTTAGTGGGTTAGAAAATCAGTAATTTTTAAGTATTAAAATGTTATCAGATTTTTCAGATTAAGATAGGCGGTGTTAAAAATACACTAAAAATACTTTAACGTAAGTTTACTAAATTTAGATTTTTAGCAATATTTCGAGAAATAAACCTCGACTTGGACTCCACATGCTGAGGATGCTCCGGTGTTGGGGCGAAACGCGCGTCGATGTTTTCAACCCGCATTGTAACTTGCAGGTTGAAGTTTATTTCGCGGAATATTGCTAAAAATCTCAATTTATTAAACTTTAAGCTATTTTTATTTTCACAAAGTAACGCCTGATTCTATCAACTTTAACGTAAACCACTGATGATTGAAATAAAACATAAACTGTAATAACATACAAAGGCACATAGTGCCGTAACCAAGCTTCCCAGATATAGTTTTATGTCACACTAGACTAAATAATTTAGACCTTGCTATCTAAAATAGCCTTAGCAATATTTAACACAACTTTTCAAAAACATTTTCATTTTATAACCTTAAAATCGCTGTAACGTCCACCCCACTGCTTAATTATTTTTTTATTTTCTTCTCCGTTTTGATCTAATCTATAAAACGTAAAATGGCACTCTCACCTCCCCGGCTATTTTGTGTTGTGTGTGTGTCCTGTATAATTAGTTTCAACGTGAACACATAATTATTATTAATGATTTTTAGGTCAATCCATGAATGGACAAAGTATAGTTGAAAGTTAGGACAGTTGCCAGGCTGGTTAGGGCTCTAATGACCCTTGACTGATCCAAGTCAAGTTAACATTAAATTAAGTAATTTGTACACTTAACTACAGTTTGGGAATTCTTAGTTTCGAGGGCGGAGAGTTTGGAATTAGTAGAGTTGGCTTATATTTTATTAACGGGTACTTTTGCATGGATTAAAATCAAGACTACATACTAAAAAAACTCGTTTGTTTGTTTGTCCTTCCTTAACACCCTTACGAAACGAGCAACCGATTTGATTTTTGGTTTGGAAGGATGGAGAGTAATATAAGCTATTTTTGGTCATAAAATAACACGTTCCCAAAGAAAGCTTACAAGAATATTCATATTTTAAAGCGATTTTCAAATGCCACGCGAGCGAAGTTACAGGAAAAATAAGTTACAAATAAACTCATAGAGTGTTACGAAATAAGTATCTGGGGGTTTAGCCAAGATCTAAAGGTTTTCGCTTTTTTGTAGAATCGCCAAACAGAATATGAAAATGACAGAAGAGTTCATTACGCCTTATATCATTTCCATTTCCAGGTTCTTTGTAGAATCGCCAAACAGAATATGAAGATGACAGAAGAGTTCATTACGCCTTATATCATTTCCATTTCCAGCTTATTTGTAGAATTGCCAAACAAAATATATGGAAATGACAGAAACTTTCGTTATGCCTTATGTCATTTTCATACATTTTATTTGCAATTCTACAAAACAGCGAAGACGTTTAGGTCTTAGCTAAGTCCTCTGGTTTATCTACAATTCGGCTATATAATTTGTCAGACTCATTATTTTGAGCTCATAATTTTTTTTTTGTAACAAAAAAGTTCTTTGAGGTATAAAAAAAAATAATGCCGTAATAACTAGCATACCTGATTTTATGAAAACCCTTTAGCGTTTTACGCAATCAGACTTCATACTAATATCATCCAGCGTGTTACAAAAGTGTAAGGCTTACAGTTTTAAGGGATGTCCTATCTAAAAGTCCATAAGGCAATGCATGAAGAGAATTCGGGTAAGATGGATACGAGGCGGCCTCGAGAGCCCTAACGACTTCCCTTCAGGTGCCAATCGCTCGTTAACTCGAATCTATCCATACAAATTGAGCTTAAGGGCTGGAAGATGTGACTATAACCTGAGATACAGACATGTTTGAAGCTAAGATAGCTAGCAAGCTGACCTGGTTTGGAAAATGCTAGTTCTTCTGCTTTACTGACATAGAAACGGAGCTAGTTTTGTCTACACGAATCTTAGGTAACTTTTTAATTATATTTAGGGGGCAAGTGAGCAGACGGGTTACCTGATCGAAAGCAACTTCCATAGCCCATGGACACTCGTGACATCCGAGGAGTCGCAAGAACGTTGCCGGCCTTTATGAGGGAATGGGAATAGGGCGGTTGGTCCACCGGTAAACTCACTCACTGGACGAAACACAGCACAACGCCGTTTCACGCCAGATTTCTGTGTGTGCCTACGGTCGAGCCGGCCCATTTGCGCCGAAGCATGGCTCTCCCACGGCCATATTTTCGAATATTCAAACCTTCAATTCAATCCTCCACCGGGGCTCGAACCTGCACCCTCTCGAGTGCGAACCAAAGGTCCTACCCATTACACTACGGACGCTCTTGCTTAGTATTAGCTTACTATCTCAACTTGGAAAGTATACCCATAGCGTCCACAGCCTAGTGGGTAGACTATTGGCTTGCACTCGAGAGGGTGGAATTTGAACCCGCGTGGAGACGTGTATAAGACATTTTCTCATGTCCATAATACGACGACGACGCTCGTGGCCATGGAAGAGCCGAATATGCGAACCGACTTGACCGGAGACATACTATGGTCGCTCAGAAGCTGGCGTCAATCAGCACTTGGGCTGTATTTCGTCCAAGAAGTGAGTTTATTGAGTGAGTTCGCCGCACGGAAAACTCCCTATGCTTATTTTTCTATTCTCGATCCCTACTCCTATAGACTATTCCTTAAAGGTCGACAATGCACTTGCTATGCTTCTGATGTTACAAGTGTCCAAGGCGACGGCCGTTGCTTTTAATCAGGTAACCCGTCTGCTTGCTTGTTTAGCGAGCTCCCTAAGATCTCAGCAAAATGTTGTTTCACAAGATCTAACTTTATACCATTAATATACACAATCTAACAAGAAATTATATTTCTGCCTGCAAGCTTATAACAAATAACATCCAGCCTGGCATATACCCTTTAGATCACCTTGCCAGTTATCCAGGTTATATAAAACCTTACACTTATAGCTCACACGCCGGTTTCGGTGACGGTGGCTGGTTTCATAGAAACCAGGTTTGTTACGCAGGAGTAATTTTGCAGTGCTCAAGTGTGTGCGCAATACACAGGAGCACTCTCTCTTCCTTTACCCTCATAATCCAGTGGGATAGATGACCGACATGACTGGAGAGAGATCAGACGCAGGAAGTCGGTCCTGCCCTTTTACATATCCATCGGACGCATGGATCATCTTACTTGTCAAACAATCAGGTGATCAGTTTGCATTGTCCTAACCAAAGTTGGAAATAACATGTTTCCATGCGGGAATCGAACCCGCAGCTTCCTGGTCAAGAGAAGAGCACTTTACCATTAGACCATGGAGGCGATAAAGTTGAGCCTTACACTAACCAGCTAGTGGCTTGCTAACCTACCAGCGAATCAAAGATCACACTTGCAATCTTATCCGATATCTGGCCCGGGGCATGTATAAACATTGTTATTCTCATCATTACTGATAGTCCATATTACATTTCTTCAAACGCCCGGCGCACGACTCGCGCAAATGGACGACTATTTCTTGGGCATTGCTCTAAATCACGAGTGGTCAGGTATCAAGATCTTCCGGTCGACGGTCTAAGGGAGGCTGTTCACTGCATGTGTATTAAATATTGATAGTTTATTTGGAATATTCTTTCAAGTAGTTGGGAACAGATGGTTATATGAACCATCGTAATTTTTTTTTGAATTGAGAAGGAAAATGTACCATTGAAGAACAATTATTTATAGCCAGTTGACGGACCTACGTTGTTTGCTCGGAATATATCAATTCCATGGTCGTGATTTATTCTTTCGGCTGGGTTTGTCATAGTGTGACCAATTCATAGTCAAATTGAGGACCTAAGGGTCCTTCAATGTTAGTACTAATACGTAACACGCTTCAATCAACGAGGGAACCTGAAATATCGAAAGGCAGATTCATAATGCTGGTCTCGAAAAAAGGCGCCATTTAAATTCATGTTTCATAACTAAACTACCAAGTAGATTATTGTAGCAATAAGGTCATTAGCTTATCAAAATTTTTTATACAACATTCAAAAGTCTGTGTGTATGTATGTGTCTGATGAGAGATAGGTTAGGTCAGATAAGAATATGCGGAAATACTTTATTTTTTCTCATACATAATCCCAAACTTTTATCTTCGCTAGCGATTTTCAATTGAAATGGACCAGAGTGCAGAGTGCAAGTTTTTTTGACATTCGATCGGGGACGCGTTTCGCGTTTTCATAGGAATTTATATGGAATTTGTACAGCGCCACCTAGCGATGTTCGCG
Source organism: Cyclargus thomasi (assembly GCA_026546445.1). Classification (NCBI taxonomy): domain Eukaryota; kingdom Metazoa; phylum Arthropoda; class Insecta; order Lepidoptera; family Lycaenidae; genus Cyclargus; species Cyclargus thomasi. Next base: position 229,691 of record JAOTAV010000007.1, read on the forward strand.
GTCACATGTACCAATTCGCAATCGGCACTCAGTATGCAAGGTCCATTATATGATATACCCTATTCTGATCTGGGCCTCGATTGGCTCCGTATTGTGAAGCGACGCGGGGTACTTCAAGTTTCGGTGCATGCACCGTAATTATATTACACTTACTAGCACAGCTGAAGATAGCAATATAACTCATAAAACTAGCACGCTGAGGTGGAAGTTGCTGGGAATATCAATAGAAAGATAATTTGAGTAAAATGAAACCGAAAGTCTACTACTGGATGCTTTTAGATGCCATTTGATTAATTTGTCAGACAAGGGCTGTTTAAGGCCTATAATTATATTATCGCTCTTCAATCATTGGAGCCGATGGGATAAAAACACCTTTAACAGTGGACTAATGACGAGGATGATAATATAAGACTTATAACGATGATTAAAGAGCGTCTGTGGCCTAGTGGGTAGCCCTCATCTAAAATCCATCCTCTAATCTTAAAACATAATACATAATTATTGCCGTAGGACAGGCATGATTAGGTACGACTGGGCTCCAATGAAGAAGTACGATCGCCTTGACCAGAGAAATACCACGGCCTTACAGAAAACTGGCGTAAAATAGCGTTCTGCTGAGTTTCATCTAGTCTAGTAAACTCACTCAGTTTACCGGAAATCAAAATCCCTAGGCTAATCTAACCTATCCTTATTCTCAAGGCACATTTCTTCAACATACAGACCGGTAAGGCGACTTGCAACTCTTATGTTCCATAGGTGACGATAGTTCCTTTCGATCAGGAGACCCGTCTGTTTGCTTGTCTCCAAGTATTATAAAAAACTACATCACATATTGTTGTATAGTAAAATAGTAATTGCAATAACATTTCCTACCAACGGATCTCTTCCCAGCGTGTTTGTTTTATCGATAGAGATGTTCCGAAGTCAAAGGTTGATATGCATTCAAGATGGATCGTTGGACCAATTTAAAATGATCTGCACCACACGGACCGTTCCTACAGCATCGTACGAATACCACATCCCGAACAGATCAATCTTTGATGGAACGTGATTTCGCATCCAGTTTTTCAAGACCTTCTAATCAGGTGGAACACCTAAGGTTTGTTCAGTAAATGGGGGTCGAATTACGTTGGATATGTTAGCAAATTATAGATGGCGCCCCGGGAGATGGTTGTTTACATTTCGCAGAGGTTAGGTGATCTAAGGTAGTTTAGGAGGTCGGAGGTCGGCTGCGATTACATGTTTGTTCTGTTCCATACGAATTATCAGGAAGATTGCTTTGATTAAGGTATAAGTATTGGCTGGGATCTTAAGAATTCCTCCTAGGGATTTAAATACAGAGCAACAAGGATGTATCTTGTGGTTCGCGAAATGGGAGTGTAGATGCGAATAATATTATTTTTATGCATGGGAGACCTTACTTTTTGGCATGAATGGGGCATCTGAACCGGAAAAATACCACAGCCTCATAGAAAACTGGCGCAAAGAAGGGTTTGTGCTGTGTTTCGTCAGGTAAATGAATTTAAAATAAAAATAATATATTTTATTTATTAATTTTACTTATTTTCGAGAAGGTCCAATTATCCTTAACCCCCTATTCCCTAAATTAAGTCTATTATCTCTTAAAGGTCTGGTAGAGGACTTTCATTTCTTTTGATTAGTAGCTGCTTTCCGTGACCCGTGACCCGTTTTCTCGTTTATCTCCTAATTTCATTAGAAAGTTTTATTGTATTTCTTATGCTGAAGATACGTGTACTGATCGTACAATCTTATTTTACCTTGAACTTCCAAAATACAAGGTTCAGAGACCGTAAACAATGCATCATTTTACATAATTTGATAAACGCAAACGACCTGCTAATACCAAACAATAGACTAAACGAGCCGCGTAATAAAACAAAATTACCCTCACATGTGGAGTCGGGTAATGAGCCGATCACAAATCATAAATAAGTCGACCAATTTGACAAGCCGAATATCCAAAAACAGAAAACCCCACTGCAGGAACCATTTTAATTTAAAATATACTAGAATGGCTATTTAAAGCCCGTTTGATACCCAACTTGACCTAAATAGACCAAAAAAAAATGACAGTTTGTCTATACTTTCGTATATCTACTAACGCTATGTTAGCCCTGCAGGTCTGCAGTTCCATATTGAGGTGTATTTTGCAAGGTTTCAGCTTGCCTCAACCACCTACTCAAAAATTGCTACCAGCTTTTATCATAACAATTGTAAATGCCAGATGTTTCTTCCCTCTAACGCTGATACGTCTCTTAGCCGATTCGAAATCAAATTAAAGCTATGAAGAATATTAAAAAAACCCGCAAAATGTATGGTTTCAGCAGAAGAAAGGGTAACGTGTCTTTGTGGAAACACAAAGTAAGAAACAATACAAACAGAGCGATTGTCCCGCGCGTGACAGACCGCGCCGTGCACCGATTTGGTATAATCACCCGTTGGATTAACCACCAATATTTACATCACCGGCTTGGGAATCCAGCATCAGCAATGGTGGTCACCTATGAGACTGTTTCTATAAAGTTCCAAGTGAGGGGTTAGACAAGATCTAAACGTTTTCGCTTCTTTGTAGAGTCGCCAAACAAAATGTTTGGAAATGACATATGGAGTAACGAACGCATAAGTCACTTGCATACATTTTGTTTGGCGATTCTACAAAGAATCGAAAACGTTTAGACCTTGGCTAAGCCCCTTAACGCCTGCAATGTATTTTAAAAGACGGATGTTTTGCGTATAGTCAAACTTCCGTAAGACGCAAGTTCGTCAACGGCGGCCATATTTTGTATAGAAATATATTATTAAGTTCAGCCGCGTAATTTCGGCTCTTATGGTATATATCTGCGGAGTGCGTCGGGACTTAATTTCGGTCGTATAAAGTCTGCCTTGTGTTCTTATACGTTCCATACATGTGCGTGTATGGTACACACACATGTATGGTACTTTTTAATCCTTTATTTATACATTTAAAAGGAAAGGCAACGGTCACTAACCTAACAAAGTGTTGTGTTGTCACTTTGTTGCTGTCAATCGCGGTTGGTATAGAAAAGAAAATTTTTTGTCAGAGGACCTCTACCACCTTGATTGGTCAAAAACATAGTATCTAAAGCCTTGTCTCTACACTGGGCAATAAAGTTGTTAGATCGCCATGACGCGGACGTCTTCATTATTTTGAAGCTGTATACACAAAACTCTTGCCGTGGAAGAGCCATGCTTCGACACGAATGGGCCGGTTCGACCGGAGTAATGCCACGGCCTTAAAGAAAACGGCCGTGAAACGTCATTGTGCTGTGAGTGAGTTAACCGGTGGCCCAGCTTCCCTAATCCCTCCTATCCCTATTCCTATTTGCGAATCTTCGAATGTTACGAGTGTCCATGGGCGACGGCAGTTGCTTTCCATCAGATAATCCATTTATTCGCTTGCCCACTAAATATCATAAAAAACTCGATTATGGCAGCCGCTTAAACCATAAAACACAATTTACACTTTTCGCAAGACATACCACACTTTTCTAACACTTTGACAATCATATAAGTCCTTCCAAAAACAATACCTACTTCCTAGGTTAAAAGTTCTTAAAACCGACTTAACAGTAACCATCATAGAATTACTCCCATTAACTTGACACGGAAAACCCATGGAGTCGTTAGTAATTATTACATTCTTAGAGCGTGTCCCCGGCAAGGGGAGGGGAGGGGAGGGGGAAGGTGCATTTTTACAAATTGATACAAATTATTTGAGCGAGCTCCCGCTTTGTTCCAACGATGCTTGTTACGACTGTGGAGCGGCATTTTATTATTTTCATACGCGCGACGCACAGTTAGTCGAACTGTCGCTGGAGCGTTATAAATTAATTTCAGCTTATCCAGGCCAGGTGTAAGGCTTATAAATGGACTAGAGGGGTAAGCTTAACCTCCTATAAGTAAGTCAAAACGTTAACCACGTCAGCCAAAAAATATATGGTATATAATGATCTTTAATCTTTCATTACTAGCGAAGACTTTTTCCTTACGCTTATAGTTAATCGTGAAAAAAAATGTACCTTGGACATCGATTTTTAATAAAAAACTGTATAAACTACAAAACTAACCGGTTAATTTGAACGATTTGGTCATGGCAGTTGGCACTTTTATTCCCTTTAATCTAAGCTACTTTTAAATCTCATATTTTAAATAACAGCAGTCGATATAGGTATCCGATAAAATATAGATATTGAAATTTATACTTATTTATAATGTTTTTTTGTTTCCATTAATACATATTTGAATTTTGTAAAGAACATGGCATTAATTAAGACCTCCACTATCTTTGCGGCGTAGTCCACAACTATACACACGTTTTATATTGAACGTGGCTTTCCTTTTTTATATTTATGTTTTTGGTGGAATTATTGGGAATATGTTTTGTATTGATCTTGGCTTTCCTTTTTTAAATTTATGTTTTTGGTGGAAATATTGATTCACTTAAACAGTAATCAATCGTACCATCAAAGGTTTTCAAGAAATATCGTACCCAGCCAAGTTCGACATATCCGGACCAACGTGGGTCCTCCGTCGTCAGCCTGTGAAATCAAATAGATGGTACAATCGCATGTCTCATAATTCACACTTTAAGCCTTAATGAAATTTGAAGCTGAATTACCTACATCAATCAAAGATTTGACTAGGTTTCTTTACAACGTCGTGACTCTTTGGTTGAACAACATATTTTCTGACATCTATACATGTAATAAAATTTTACTAAATGCCGTGTCTGTACAAATAATATTTTTAACAAACTTATCAATGTAAGTGGGCTTAGGTGTTCCTGTTGTTATAAACTAACTACTAGCTAGTACTATTAATTATTCTGTGCTACTACGTAATGTCTTATAACTACCATAATGACTGATTTATACGTATTAAGTACATAAGTAGGTAACTCAATTTTAAGTCATTTAACTCGCCACTTGCTACAAAATTTTGTGTTAACATGCAGTTAATAACTAAAAATGTTGTTCAAATTTAGTTACTACATGTCTACTTAATAAGTGTAAACAAGACATAAGTGACAGATTTTTCAGTGCGTTACTAATAGCCAAGTGTGCGTCACGTATGCCACCTCATTCTGTAGACGGAGTCCGAAACATCTTATTCGCGCCCTCATAAAAGTAACTGCTTTGGCTCGTTTTTATTTCTACCTCTGTACCTGTACGGCCACAGTATTTTAATAAACGAACTCGGGGTACCTCGAAAATATACCCTATGTTTCTGTCTTAAGGTTTAATCTCATGTTGCACTGATGAAATCATGTCTCGCCACTTGTATCTAGGACAGGACGATTCTAAAGGACAGGAGGAATTCCAATTACTTTATTACACGTAGATGTTTTTATGAGATAAAAATATGCAATTTGGTGAGATTCCTCTAATTGCTTTTGTGCTTAACGTTGTTTATGGTTCAGAGGCCTATCTGTTGGTTTTAAGAATTAGGTAGTTAGTAGAGAGAAAAATTCTAGATAGAGTTTGATAACAATTTTTAAAAAAGGAATTCACCTTATTAAAAACTTGCTGTCATCTTGCTATTTTTGAGTCACAATGTTAGTTAGCTTTCTCCTCCAAAAGGGCTTTACCGAAATTTATACGTATATTCAGTAGTTTTGAAAATCGGCAAATTTTTAGAGTACCGTACCCAAAGGGTAAAAACTAAACCCTATTACTTTGATATCTGTTCGTCTGTCTGTCTCATGAACGATAATAATAGCTAGAGAGTTGACATTTTTATTGAATGTCATGTATTTCTATTACCGCCATAAAAACAAAAATCGAAAAAAAATATATAAGCGGAGCTAAAAAAAGTGTTTTTTTATTATTTCATTCTTTTTAAAATAAATTTCACTGCTGATAGTGTAAACTGCGGTATTGCTTGACAGTTAGTGATTTGATATAGCTGTTAAACATTCAAAACTACGTTTTCTCAATTTTTGCTCTACACCGAGTCCTACTCGAAATTGGCCGGCTTTTGCCATTGGCCATGCTTCTTATCTATGGTTCCTAGCCACGAATGACATATCGCGACCAAATAACATAGGTATATGGGACCCACCAAATGAATCGACTTTGATGTTACCTAAGATACCTATTAAATTATACTAGAGGTCGCCCTGTGGTCGAAATTCGACCATAAACATTCAAATCCATGTGTAGAGGAGCTATAACAACATAATAATCTACTGTTAATTCAATCACAGAATTTAGCATAAAGATCTTGTTACAAGGTCATTATTTTTAAAACAACACTGACATTAACCATAATTAAAAGAGTATTTTGTGTATGATTATCGTGTATCAAATTATGATAGCGTGCGTGTTGTAGTGTGCGAAGCGTTTTAGTTATAAAAATATGCAAGATTAAAGCATATTTTATAATTACATTAATAGTCCACGCTCCTCCTCCATATCAACTATAACTGGGAGAAATTTCATGCTTTTACGTCTACAGTTCTTTCGCAAAAAGGGTTACAAAATTTTCCTCTCGCCTATTAATATTATATAGATAAACTTATGGATACCTGATAACTCTGAAATTAATTAATAACTGATATTGAGCTGATATCTGTTGGTTACGGCTCTCCAGTCTCCATATTTTTTCAATTCAATTTACTCGTTCACTCGTTCGTTCGTTCAATAGAGATAATGGAATGAATCAATACACCGAGTATGGTCGGCGGTATTTGTGCTGACTGAACTTAATTTTATTAACAGCTGTATGATTATACATCAATTTATCATATGATACATTTGTAATAAAAGGTTTTAAGATCTTTTAAGAAAAAAAATAAAAAAATGAGAGTGTCCAAGGTCTAGTGATTAAGAACTATGGTTCGCACTCGAGACCCGGGTCTCACTTTAAACGAATGGGTCGGCTCGACCGGAGTGATAGCACCGCCTCACAGAAAATTAGCGTGAACGGTGTTGTGTTGTGTTTCGTTCAGTGAGTGAGTTTACCTGTGGACCAACTTCTGTAATCCCCTATCCTATTCCCTCATAAAGACCGGTCACGCACTTGCGACTCAGATGTCACGAGTGTCCATGGGCGACGGCAGTTGCTTTCCATCAGGTAACCCGTCTGCTCACTTTTCCCCTGAATATCCTAAAAAAAGATAGAACTCAAGTCATAGTGGTGCCGAGTCAAAAATGTTTATTTACTACAATTTCTGGCATTAAACTTTTAAGAAACTACTTGCTCGCTTGCCCCCTTAGTATCATAAAAAAAATCAAAATACGACAAAAGTTACATATCTCTCCAAAACTCAAAATATCCCTCATCGATTTTTCCCCATACATAATTACACACCCCAATCTGATGCATATTTCTTGCGCGAAAAAGGGGAATGAAAAAAAACTAATTAAAAAAGCAATCAAGGTTTTCTTGACGGCGCGCACGTTCGCCCATATCGTCTTACCCCCACTTCCTGTGGAGTCCCCCCGGGGGGCCACCCCTTTCCCCCCGGGAGGTAGGGGGTTACGGTACTAGATTTACGTAACACGTTTAAAGTGTGTTTTGATGAAGTAATCATCCCATTTCCCTGGACTACGTTTAAGAATTTTGCGGCCGGACTCGCCGACAATTTTTACTTCAACTCTTTAAATCTTTTCTTAACGACTCTACATAATGTTTCGTAAGCAATTTTCACGTGGAAATTGCGACTATAATTAAAATTGTTAAACGCAACCAGGTTTACTTTTTTGTAGAATAACTCGGGCTTATATTATTAACGTGTGTTGGGCTTAGACCACTAAGCCGATGTGAATGAAAGCTTTGATGACTTTGAGAATATTTTTTTCTGTACGAAAAAAAAAATTAAAAATAAAGAGCTGACATGTGAGATCTCTCAGCAAAATTCCTTGAATAAATCTTTGCGTTTATTTATGTACTAGCTGCTGCTCGCAGTTACGTCCGCGTGATACTTGATAAATCATAGCAGTAGCCAGTAATCAAAGAATGTTGTAAAAATGGTTAGAAATTTTTTGATTACTGCTCGGCTTCTTCTGGTCGTAGCGTGATGATATGTAGCCTACTAGCTTTTGCCTGCAACTTTGCCCGCGTGGAGTGCAAAAAATGGTAAAGAAACATTTTTTTCAAAAACGTAATGTTCTTCAAAGACTAAAAAGTAGCCTATGTTACTCTTCATACTTTCAGCTAACTCTATGTCAAGGTGGTCATTGGTCATTGGTTAGACAGTTGGTTCCAGAGTTGGTTCCGCTAGAGCGTGAAGAAAGGACAAATAAACAAACAAACACACTTTCCCATTATAATGTCCTCGATAAATCTACTTACCAAAACCAAGTATTTATAAAATTAGTTTAAATTTGTTAGTTCAATATAACCAAAAACTTAACAATAATTCCTCAAATATAACTTAAATGACGCGATGATCCTCGGAAAAGGGTAGTCGACAATTTTCGCCCTCGGAAAGGGGAGAAAAGTTTGCTTATGTTTTAACAATTGATCCACAAATAAAAACTTCGAACCATTTATTAATGGCGATACTCAGTTTAATATAATAATATTTATCTTTATAATAAAACTAGATGATGCCGGCGACTACGTCTGCGTGAAACTTTATAAGTTAGATCGTTTTTACAACATTTTTTATTACTGCTCGACTCTTATTGATCGTAGCGTTATATCATATACGATCCTTCCTCGATAAATGGACTTACCAACACATAAAGAATTTCGTCCAGTAGTTCCTGAGATTAGCGAGCTAAAACGGACGAATTCTTCAGCTTTTTATGATTAGTATATATAGAAAGCAGGAGCGTATTGTATCAATTTAGGATAAGGAGTTGGGCGTCGAAAACCGGACCTAATTTTCAAAACCCGGGTTTTTGGGTATTTGCTAAATTTTTCAAGCCTTTTCGGTTTTTATTTTTATTTTAAATTAACAGTACTATAATATTTAATATATCGGTTTTTTTGCAACTCTAGTACTTAGTCGGTGTAAAGAATGAGAAA
>JAOTAV010000007.1:238808-251835 GCA_026546445.1 Cyclargus thomasi
ATGAACGTGTGTTGGACTACCCCTAGACGCTTAAACCACTAAACTTGTGAATGAAAGCTTTTATGACTTTGAGGTACAGAAAAAAACTAAAAACAAAGAGCTGACATGTAAGATCTCTCAGCAAAATTTCTTGAATAAATCTTTGCGTTTATTTATGTACTAGCTGTTGCTCGAAACTATGTCCGCGTGAAACTTTATTAATTATAGCAGTAATCAAAGAATGTTTTTAAAATGGTAATAACATTTTTTGATTACTGCTCGGCTTCTTCTGGTCGTAGCGTGATGATATATAGCCTACTAGCTTTTGCCTGCGGCTTTGCCCGCGTGGAGTGCAAAAAATGGTAAATATAATTTTTTTTTCAAAAATGTAATATTCTACAAAGACTAAAAATAGCCTATGTTACTCTTCATACTTTCAGCTAACTCTATGCCAAAAATTAAGTCAATTCAAAGTGGTCATAGGTCAATGGTTAGTCAGTTGGTTGCATCGTTAGAGCGTGAAGAAAGGACAAATAAACAAACACACTTTCTCTATAGAATATCCTTGATAAATCGACTTACCAAAACCAAGTATTTATAAAATTAGTATAAATTTGTTAGTTCAATATAACCAAAAAACTTAACGAAAATTCCTCAAATATAACTTAAATGACGCGATGATCCTCGGAAAAGGGTACTCGACAATTTTCGCCCTCGGAAAGGGGAGAAAAGTTTGCTTATGTTTTAACAATTGATCTACAAATAAAAACTTCGAACCATTTATTAATGGCGATACTCAGTTTAATATAATTATATTTATCTTTATTATAAAACTAAATAATGCCGGCGACTACGTCTGCGTGAAACTTTAGTAAGTTAGACCGTTTTTACAACATTTTTTATTACCGCTCAACTCTTATTGATCGTAACGTGATATCATATACGATCCTTCCTAGATAAATGGACTTACCAACACATAAAGAATTTTGACCAGTACTTCCTGAGATTAGCGAGCTAAAACGGACGAATTCTTCAGCTTTTTATAATTAGTATCTATAGAAAGCAGAAGCGCATTGTATCAATTTAGGACAAGGAGGCGTCGAAAACCTGACCTAATTTTCAAAACCCGGGTTTTTGGGTATTTGCTAAATTTTTCGAGCTTTTTCGTTTTTTTTAAAAATTTTAAATTAACAGTACTATAATATTTAATATATCGTTTTTTTGCAACTCTAGTTCTTAGTCGGTGTAAAGAATGAGAAATGTTAAAAAATGATTAAAATAAAAAAAATCTTCTATCAAATCTTTATTGCTCAAAATATTTATCAAAATTTTAACAATCAGTCTTGAATGCTCAGATAAATATCAATCAGATATAAACAATGAATCAATTAAATAAGAAAATAAACGATACCTGTAAATGTAATTTAAAATATTTCTTAAATAAACAATAAAACTTGAGAAAGTTTTCACTGTCAAAAAAAAAAAAAGAAATTAAACTCCTTAGTATCGAGTTTCTTGAATGAAAAAGTATTTTAACGCATAATTAACAAATTATCGTAAAAGAAAAAAAAACCCGAAAAGCTCGAAAAACCCGGGTTTCCATTTTCCGAACCCGGATATTTTGCGATCCAAAACCCTAGTTTTCCCGGGTTTCGAGTTTCGGGTAAACCTCGGCTTCGGCTAAGTCTCGATACCCTAAGAGTTAGACAGAACTTACTATGTTGTGTATGTATGGACGCTTCACACCACGTCAGTCTAGCCCCGTGCTAAGTACCCGAGGAACTTGTGTTACAGGTACCAGACAACGAAAATATATTTAATACTCTTATACTATACACATATTTAATACACATCTAAGACCCAGGAACAATGAAAAACTTTTTTGTTCCGTCGGCGGGATTCACACCCGCTACCCCCGGATTAAGCTACCAACGCGCTTACCAACTGAGCCACAGAGGTCGTCATATAATTTGTTTTGATCAGAAAACTATTTTTTATGTAGTCGGCAGAAGTTATTTTAAGATATCTTAAATAATTACACCTTATTAACATCACGCCCGAAGCATTGCCCAAATGAAACAAGGATTTCTGTCTACCTAATTTCTTTTAACACCGTTCGGCGTGATTAAAGAAGAATGGTCCAAATACTAAAGAAACTAATTTTCACATTTATAATATTAGTTTGAATATGGAAGGTAGGTATAAAATTCCGAATAAAATAAAACAAAAAAAAATAAATAAAATAAAACAAAATAAAATAAAATGCCTTTATTTCAGTCCATGGACCATATTATAATGTTAACAGTGACTATGCCCAAACCTTTGACGACTAACTTCCTCTTCTCATTTCGTCCATTAAGCCTTATGTTTTCTCAATTCCAAATTTTTATTTCTCTCTAAATTACGTAGAATTTCAATAAACCACAGCAGAGTCGCGTCTCTATTTGCATATCGAACTCATAAGACCCTTCCCTACTAATTTATACCTTCTTTCTCTTTCATTATAATTATTATTCTTGGCAATTTATTTTCGCACACGGGGGCAACCCCCCCTGGGGGGGAACGGGGGCAGCTTCTTCTAAATGCCCGTTTTTCGGCAAGAACTTAACGCACCCTTTCTTGGCCCTTTTTGTTTTTCATTACATTAACTTTTGAGACGGGCATAATGCCCTGCGAATGTGTGCGTATACTAATTATATTTTTAACTGGTGTTTCACTGTCAGGAAGGAAATAGGGAATGTAAATTAGGTTTTATATATGTTTTTTTTTAATGTAATTTATTTTTTTCAGTGATGTCGATAATTAGTGGCGTTACGAAATGTAAAAAAAGGTATTTACTTTTAATTAAAAAAGTTAAGCATCAGATAAAACTATAACCATTATGTTAATTGATACGCTATTATGTAATACTTCTTAAAATATAAACAAATTAATTTAAAATTTTTATGTCAATATCATAAAATGTATGCGTTTTTGCCGTTCCATTATTAAAACATATCACTAGCAAATGATTTGACTAAAACTTTAGCTTTCGAACTTCGCCACCGAAATTCTCAAGTGCATCTTAACTAAACAACTTAAAAATAAAAGTTATGTTGTAGACATCCCAGACAACACAGACACATACATGTAAAGTACGGAACCCACTCAACGTCTCCGCTCAAACTTCGTCGACATGCGAAACAAAAGCGATTACAGAGTTCGACTACTCGAAAACAAAACGCAATTTTCTCTTAAGAAAATGAGGGAACTCTTTCTCCCCATTGAAAAATCATCAACACCCCGCCCGCCTCCTTCGGGGGGGCCTGCGTACGCTTTAATTAAAAATAAAACATAAGATGTAACTGGATGAGCCGAGCGGCGGAGGAAAAATGAAAGAGAAAGCCGTCCGCCCCCCCGAGCCCGGAGGGGGGTAACCGCGTGGAAGTCGCGGGGGCGGCGGGGGGCCGGAGGGGGCGAACACCCCCCTCGCTGTGTCACAGAATGACATCACTTTTCTTGTCGCTAATGAAGAGAACGTCTTAGATGGTTTTATTTTTTGCGAAACTTTATACAACTCGACAATAAATGTCCCGCGATAGTTAAATACAACTTAGGTGGGTTTTTAATTACTTTCTGTTGATCGAAGTTGAAGCTTAAATGATAAAAAAAATTAAATTAGGAATTTTGTATTAGGAAAACTATAAACATTGTATTTTAGGCATAAATACTATAACACTATTTTTGTAGCGCTGAAATGTACAGAAAATTGTTTTCTTACGTTGTTATTATTAAATTATTGTACCCGACTATGGTATGGTATCGTACTATGGTACAGAACCGGGAAATCCCGGGAATTGCAGGTTCTTTGTGGCGGAAAAAGAACCGGGAATTTAAATACAGGAACCGGGATTTACGATGCTGTATTCGGCACTTCCGGAATTTTTAAATACATTTATATTATTATGACACATTGAATTTGACAGTACTGACGCCACTAGAGGGCGGTGCGGGAGCGACCGTCTTTTTAGTCATTCTAATAAAATTAAATTCACCAATAAATAATTATATTATAGTAATAATCGAAAAAAAAAACAAAGTACCGAAAACACCGAAAATCCCCGGGAATTTCCGTTCCAGCATAGTTTGGTACCGAATATTCCGGTTAATTGAATCAGAACCGGTTCTCCACACTCCATTATCAACACTAAAGTGTATCTTTTACTGCCTCAGGTTCAAAATTAATACTTCTTACTACTAAATAGTTTGTTAAAAGTTACTTGCCAGAAAATGTAGTAAAAGTTTAACTCGGCACCACTACGACTTGAACTCTTTCTTTTTTTAGGATATTTAGGGGAAAAGCGAGCAGACGGGTTACCTGATGGAAAGCAACTGCCGTCGCCCATGGACACCCTTGACATCCGAAGAGTCGCATAGCGATACCGGTCTTTATGAGGGAATGGGAAATGGAAATAGGGATATAGGAATTAAGTAAGTTGGGCAACTGGTAAACTTCCTCACTGAACGAAACACATAACGACGCCGTTTCACGCCGGTTTTCGGTGAGTTCCGATTTATGTATCCGTTTTATGTACTTGAGATCGGAAAATGTCTCATTGGTACACGCCTTCACCGGGGTTCGAACCTGCACCCTCTCGAGTGCGAACCAAAGGTCTTACCCATTAGGCTACGGACGCTCTCTGACTGACCAGGTCAGTCAGGTATCAATAACGTAGGCATAAATAACTACCAGCGGATACGACAGACGTCCTGCCGATTTTGGTTTATAAATCGTAACCATTCTTAACACCCCTAAAATATACACAAAAAATTCATCAAAATCAATCATGTCGTTTGGGTCATCAGTGACAAACACACGCACACAAGAACTATACATATTAAGATCATGCCAAATTGGAACGCGCTCTTACATTCATGAGTCTGAAAGCATCATTAATAAATATGCTACCAATTTTCCACAACACAAGGTTTACAAAGCAAGACGTCAAAGCCAAGAGCAGCCAGTCAGCATAAGCAGTCAAAGGTAACATGTGCTCTAATGAGAAGATCTGTCGATGCGCAGACGATAGGAAAATTAAAATGTCTAGACCTTAGAAAATATTAGCCTTTCAATGTTTGTTTCGTGTACGGCTTCCCCATTTTTCCATTCAAGAACATCTTATTATGAAAACGGTTTCAAAGAGATCAGATTTATTTTAGTTCGATTTTTTCAAATGTTAGACAATGTGTGGGCAACAACAGTTTTGGCTTATGAATATAATTTTGCTTCGCCAGGAGTTGTGCCGCTAATGTCTTGCGTTTGTGGTTTAACTGCAATGTACTCAGAAAATACACTTATAGAGGATAGCGGAAAATTTGTATATCACGCGGGAACCTTACATTTTCCCGGGATAAAAAGTATCCTATATGTTGACCACCCTTAATAGCTATTAAACAAAAAAAAAAATTCAAATCCGTCCAGTAGTTCCTGAGATTAGCGCGTACAAACAGACAACGGAAATATATTTAATACTTTTATACTATACACATATTTAAGATTTTTATTATATAATACATATTTAATATACATCCATGACCCAGGAACATTAAAAAACTTCTTCTTCCGACGGCGACATTCAAACCCGCGACCCCCGGCGTGAGCTACCGATCAACCACTGCGCAATAGGGGTCGTCAAATTTGTAAACAGTGTTTCACTGATTTAGGTTCGCAGTTTCTTTCTGAAATTTGAAAACGTCACATGACATGGTTAAACATTGCTTTAATATTTTTATAAATAAGGGAGAAAGAGTATAATATACTCCAGACTCCAGATGTATTCAATTCACTTACCATACCGCTTCCACTGAAACCCCATAATTGACTAAACAAACGAAGAAAACAAAAAATATTTCACGCAAATTAGCCCAAAGAATTCCAGACCCCACACACTCATTCAATTTTCTAACCCATTTGCTCCTCAGAAAAACGAATATAAATCTTCATATTCCATAATTCCATAAGCGTGTGTACTTCTTATTTCCCCATTCCTCCTCATTTTTCCCCATTTTCATCTTATGAATTGATTAAGAGTTCATATCGAATGGGGTTTTGTGCAGTTTTTTGCAGCGCTCCGAACAAGGACTACGAAATATCTGGAAGCTTCTGGAAGCGCCTGAAATCTGACAAAATAGTTACCAAAACTTTATTTATTATTGCTTTATTTGTTCTGCCGGACTTTGTGCGTTAAAACTTTTCTTAAATCCCATAAAAAAGCCAAAAAAAAATATCAAAAGTAGCTCTAGCAGTTCAGAAGAAGTTCAACAAACGCACACACGAATTATATATGTTAAAAAATCAATATTTATCGTTATTTACTGTGTTAAACAATATTTTTTCATACTGAAATTACACGTTTAATATTTTTTGTAAGGATGACACACTGATAGAGACACTGGAAAAAACTTACGCGTAATGAAGACAGAGAATATTTTCTGACAGTGTCTTTCTACCTTTTGATTTATTATTAGTAGGTTATAATCAAAGCATGCGAAAACGTATTTCTGTAAGTTTAAAATTATTAAAAGAGTTTAAGATTTATATTAATAATTTAAGTTTAAATATTTCACTTAAAAGAGAAAAATATTTTAAAGAAGAAAAATAGGCAAAAAAATTTACTAATTTGTGTAGTTAGAATTTGAAACCTCGTCTCAGAGAAGACCGGTGCCTTGAACCAGCGTCCTAACCGCTCGGCCACACTGCCAATGAGAAGCGCGTCGAATTTATCAATTAATTATTAAGGAAGAAAATAACAAAAAACATAAAATTTGTTGTACACAATTTTATTTGTCATATAGGCTCCTCTCAGTATATTATTTTTTAGCATTTCCAGTTCCTTCTTTTTGTACTCCATGGCACTAGCATTAGTCCCGTTTGGTATTGAAAGTCTGAGTGCATTTATTAATTTGTTATTGAACGTGTATTGAAATGCTAATTTCATTGGTTTCGGACTGTTGGAATATTGAATGTTATGAAGTTTATATGATTTATTCATTCGTATTCATAGTTTACGATATTGATATAATAATAAAACGTAACTTCAGCTCATCTATAAAACTGCATTCTCATAAAGGGGCTATCCTTCCCACCCTGCTTCACGTGTGTGACGTACTTTAGGGATGGTCCCAAAGGAGTTAATGATCAGGGGGGTTAGCCAAGACCTAAACGTTTTCGCTTTTTTGTAGAATCGCTAAATAAAATGTACGGAAATGACATAAGCGTTAGCGATTCTACAAAAAAGCAAAAACGCTTGGATCTTGGTTAAACCACCAGGAGTGTTGGAGGTGCATTGCTATTTTATGAGAAGAGAGCGAATCCCCGTTCTCTTTTTGACAGTTTGCAGGCCGTATCAGTCTGGAAATACTATGCCATGAGAATCTAGAAAATTAATTTTTAAGAGGGTTAAAATTGTCTGTTTCTTCAATTTGAACCCACTCACAGAAAATTGGCGTGAAACGGCGTTGTGCTGTGTTTCGTTCAGTGAGTGAGTTTACCGGTGGCCCGACTTCCCTGATCCCTCTATCCCTATTCCCATATCCAATTGCAATTGCATAGCAACGCACTTGCGACTCTTCGGATATCACGAGTGTCCATGGGCGACGGCAGTTGCTTCCCATCAGGTAACCCGTCTGCTCGCTTACTCCCTAAATATTCACAAAAAAAATGTCTGTTGACCAAAAAAAGCACAAAATTAAACAAAATATATTAAACATTCTCTCAAAACACTTTAATTTCAATCCACCGAAGCTTACACTTAAAAATTCCAATCACCAAGATGAATATTTGAAACATCTCATGGGGCGCGTGGGCTTAATGATCTAATTCTTGTCATGTTCAGGAAAGGGTTAGACCCCCTAAAAAACTTGAAACAAACCCCGCAAAAACCGAAGACGTCTCACCCCCCTAGGGGGCAAGGAAGGAGGCGGTGAATAATTATAAAAGAAATAAGATAGACATTGACTTTGCGAAAATGATTAAATATTACTATGTAGTTGGTAGTATGTTGTAGGTTTTTTTGTGAAAATTTTAAGATGTGTAGAGAAATAAAGTGTTGTTTTTTGTTTAATCATTATAAAATATATGTTCTGAGGCTATTTTCATATAAACTTTTAAGTACAAAAGAACCTAAGTGTCATAATTTAGAAAAAACTTAAGCAAATGATACACCACAAGTGACGTATGCACGTACACACAATGAAGTATTATATTTTTTTAATTTTCATATTAAATAACTTAGTATCTTGTTTTTACGGCCAAACTACTCAACGGATTTTGATTTTGGTAAACAGATAAATGGAAATCCAAGAAAATAGATAGAAGCATAATATTTTCGCAGCATTTTATTTTTGTTAGCACAAATCGCTTTAAGGTGCCAATTTACAGCTTTAAAAGACGTATATTTCGTTTTTAAATCAACTATCTATCTATCATGGACCTTTGTGGAGAAAAGTCAATAAAAAAAAGTCATTCACAATTATCAATAACAAATCCTGTCACCACAGAAAACCTATGCTACGATTGTCCTAATAAAAAAAAGTTTCCAAGGTTTGAAAATAGAGCAGTGTGCAGGTGCATTCCCGCCCGATGGAGCGTGGTGGGGAGTGGGGGAAGAAGGGGGGTAAATTGATTACGTGTAAGGCTGTAAGACGGGCTACTTATATGCGCCTCGGAGACGTTTAAAGCCATTTCCACTAGACGAGAGATAACGAATGTATTGAATTTGCAGACTCTTCGAATTGAGAATATTAATCTACGTATAAACCGACTATATGAGTAGTGTTTTTACTAACAGCGATATCTATACTAATAATATAATGCTGAAGAGTTTGTTTGTTTGAACGCGCTAATCTCAGGAACTACTTGCCGGAATATAAAAATTATCTTTGTGTTTGTTAGTCAATCTAGGAAGGCTATAGACTATATTACATTACACTACGACCAATAGGAGCAGAGCAGTAATCAAAAATGTTGTAAAAACGGGATGAATCATAAAATTTTACGTACGTTCTGGACGTAGTCGCGGGTAACATCTAGTCTATAATTATATGGAACTTGTTGGCCAGGGCTCGGTTTTAATTTAATTATAGAATAAAGATGTCTAAAATTTTGCGAGTGAACATTCAATCTGGCTATCTGTTAACATTTTGTATTTTTAACTATTAATATAGACAAATTATTTAATTGGACGCCAATATGCAATACCATGTTAATCCATAACTCAGACATAGACTCAGAGAAAAACGATGTTAAAGTTTATCTATGTCATATCAAAAGCCCTCACATTTTTTCAAATATTTTGTTGAGCGAAATATTTTCAGGCTCGTTTTTGAAAACACTTTTTTGAAAACGTTCCTTATCACGCTATCACGGAGATTCCAGCTATTCCAGGTGCATAACTCGGTTTTTGATTTTGATGTGTAAACATGGTATTACTTTTCCAATTATGTATGAAAATTGTTATAGGTCGTGTAGATAACTAACTAGGTAACATATAATATATGAGGTGTGAATATAGATTCTTCACAGTTCAGAAGCAATATATTAAATAAAAACTCGAACACCTTAGTGGTGTTACAATTTTAATTTAAAGTGTCTCATACATTAACTTGTCAGATAATTTGTCATACCAACAATTCTTACTTGGCTAAAGGTTTCGCAGACGAATTTCTGTTGGCAACCCAAAAATACGCACACCAAAGTTCACCAAACATCATTGTTTTCGGTATTTTTTTTTTTCGTTTTGGAATTAAAATGATCTTAAAAAAAAACAAAACCCCCCGCCTTTTAATCAGACCTCGTTATGATGTGCAAATGGAAATTCTAAAACCTTATTTCATACCCTGTGTATAAATCAACTTCAGACTAAAAAAAGATAACCGAGAACTTGCACCAAGTGAAAACTGCAGAGATAATGCATAAAAGGAAATCGTCACTCCTTATTTGCATATTTTCGGGACCCCTTTGTTCCGAACGTGTGTGGCTCGAGAGTTTGCGTACAGAATCGACACTCGATACTCAAATTTGAGAGTAGAGATCTTTTTTTAATGATAATTTAGAGGGCAAGCGAGCAGACGCGCGGGTTACCTGATGGAAAGCAACTGTCGTAGCCATTGGACACTCGTAGCATCCGACGAGTCGTAAGTGCGGTGACGGTCTTTTAAAAGTGAATAGGCTATAGGGATAAGGAAAGAGTATTAGTGAAGTTGGGCTACTGGTAAATTCACTCATTGGATACAGCGCAACACTTTCACGCCAGTTTTCAGTGTAGCCGTGTAAAATGTCTCAGAAAAAAGTTATCGATGCCCCATTACCGAAAATGTAAATATAAAATTAAAAACGAAACTGATTTGTGTTGCCTTATTAAATGCAGCAAAAGAAAGATTGTATTTTAAAATATAAGTTCATGTGTCACATTTGGTTACACCAAAACTACTGCTACCCTAAAAGTTCCCGCGAGTACAGTCTATTGAAGTGGAGTACCTCGTTTCACTTCCGACTGTCGCCTCTACGTCTCCTACTCTCCCGTCGTACGGGGAAGTCATTAATTTTTCAAGGCTCAGAGGAAGCGTGGTTTTTTTGGGAGGGGCCCAACCACTAAAGATGGCAAAGTGCGATTCCACACGGATAATTCTAATTACGGCCGTCAAAGTATTTAGCTGAAGTAACTTGATTACCCCGCGTAATGGGCCGTCTGATAGACTACCTGAGTAGTTCTCATCATCATCATTTGTGTCACCATCATCAACACCTTTTATATCATCTTCATAATGAATTGAGGGTCTGTTCCATCACTTACGGGTAGCGTTATCAGAAGCTTATATGACAGGTTAAGTTAGTAGTATCTGTCAGGTAAATGTTGGGTAGCATATATAACTTATGTGACAGATGAAGCATGAATTATCCTGTCAGATAGTGGTGAAATAGCCCCTAATAATTTAAGTCAGAACTACGTAATTTGAGCCGACCGAAGTTTGAGAATGCTTCATTTGGTACATTTGATACCTGTGCCTAATATGGAGGAGTAGCAACTTGGTACGGTTAAAATTTACGTGAAAAAATTTGGCAAAGCTAATATCGCATACTTTGGCAATACGTCGTTAGTTAATGTAGCTCATTAACTAAGACTTTAATTTGTCTCAGAATATTATATTATAATACTTAAAAATACACTATATATATTTATAAACAAACTTATATATTTTTAAACAACTATGGATGTTTTCACCACCACCACAGGAAAATCGTAACACAATACATATTTTTTGTACTTCAACATTTTTAGTAGAAGATTAACATCAAAAATATCTAATTACCTAACGTAAACTATTGCTTATGTCATAGCAAAAACTTTTCGATGCTTTACTACCTCGTATCTTAAAAATAGCTATATTTCGGGAGACAAAAAAAAACTGATAATATTTTTTTTCTTAGTAATTGTAGAAAACTAGATATGAGGTTATTTAATAAGTAAATTGTGACGTATCAAATAACCTCATATCTAGTTTTGTACAATTGATAGGGAAAAAAATATAATCAGTTTTTTTTGTCCAATGAAATGTAGCCATTTTTAAGATACGAGGTTGAGGCAGTAAGGCCTGGTTTTGGTAAATTTGTTAGTAACATAAAAGCTTGTTCTGCGTTACCCCTTTAGTTTTACTTTCCACTAAAATAATATTTAATTGGATGATATACCATTATTACGGTTCACGTATATCAAGTGGGGGTGGGGTGGGTTCGCAATTAAAATTATAATTTTTGGCAAGAGTTTTTGCCCCTGCTTTATTTGTATCTTTGACTTGGTCCGCCGGCGATAAAGGTGTCACCACAATGAGATATTAACATAATATTTTATAAGTAGCTGTATTTTACGTGGTGTGTACCTTATTATAAATACTAAATGATGACCGCAACACCCTTGCAAATAAATAAGTTTATTATTATTTGTTATACCAATGGAATGAGATGTTTAATTGCAATAAAAAATAGCCTTCACCAGCTCCCCAACTAACTTTACACAAAAAATAACGTCATAAAGTTGCTCCGTTGCGACGTGAAGAAAGGACAAACAAACACATTTTACCATTTATAATATTGATATGGATATTGTATAAAAGTCTTTATACTAACATTTAATTTTTTTTATTGACTTCTATTTTTAGTATAGGACAATTAAGGCTTCGAACTTGCGACCAATGCCACTGCGATACGGTAGTGTTAATCAATGATGCCTTGCACACCTACGCGACCACAATGCGGGACGGCAGCGTCAGTGAAACGTGACACACGCGTCTAGTGTCAGAGACGTGTACATATACTCGTAAGAAAGCTACCTTACACCTTATCAACCTAAATAAAATGTACAATCAAAAAGTTGAAAGAGATGCAAATTGTGGATCTAAGTGATTTGGTCGGGTGATGTCAAACTCAGCCGGCAGATCACGACTTACATGGTATTGACATATTCCGACCGAATGATGTAGGTCCGTCACCTGGCTGTCTTTCATTTTCTTCCATTATACATGATATTCTACGATTTTAAAATTGGCTAAAGCTTACGTGCTATGTAGCAAGCTAGCTCGCTGTCCTTAGGCATTCTGTAAGGACCAATGAGTGACTTTAATGAAGTCATAACCACAAAATAAACCGTTTCTCACTTCAGATACCCACTCAAAATTTTCTACCAGCTCTCAGTCTATTAGTGAATGTTGTAACAAAATATGAAGTAAGCGATTCGCACCGCAGTCGCACTAGTGTGCACGTTAAGTCCCGCATTGCAGACGCTCTTGTACCGTGTCCCGTATACCGCATTGCAGACGCTCTTGTACCGTGTCCCGTGTACCGCATTGCAGACGCTCTTGTACCGTGTCCCGTATACCGCATTGCAGACGCTCTTGTACCGTGTCCCGTGTACCGCGTTGCAGACGCTCTTGTACCGTGTCCAGTGTACCGCATTGCAGACGCTCCCGTACCGTGGTCCGTGTCCCGCGTCCCGCATTACAGACGCGCAGGTTT
>JAOTAV010000007.1:251935-267284 GCA_026546445.1 Cyclargus thomasi
AAACTCCCTTCATAGCGACGGTAATTACCACGGTACCGCAGGTTTTAATAGACGGAAGAAATCGATATAGAAACTTTTTTTTTCTGATCACCATGCTAGGGACGGTAGAAAACTGTTAGCTTATCCCAAAAAACTGTCAAAATATCTATACTTTCGTACGTCTACTGACGCTATTCTAGCCTTGCAGGTCAATCCAGTCAATTCCTCTAAGATTACTTTCAACAAAACAAAATATCAAAATCGGTTGAACCATAAAACAATATTGTGTAGATGAGAAGAAAAAAGAAAGAAGTCATTTGAGTAACCGACTATTTGCTAAAACGCCAGCAAAATTTTTTCCTGGCAACATTAGCGAACAGGCTACTATCACTTCATCGCGCTTTCGATGTGTCAATTAGTATGAAAAGCAGTATGGAATTTTACACCAACCCCACCCGGTAAGGCGTCTTCAGACGAAATGCGGATAACGAAAGGAATTTCAAAATATTTTGTTCCTATCAATAAGGCAAATGAATTTGGATTTTAATGATATAACGTTTATTCCGCGATATGAACGAAGCATTATTAAAATTTGCTTATCCGGCGGGAACTGTACACTTTTCCGAGACAGTATCAAATAATCCTTGTCCGGGACTTAAAGCTGTATGATATATACAAAATTTAAGCAAAATAGCTACAGCGGTTTTGGAGTGAAGATGTCACAGACAGACAAACACACTTTCGTATGTATATTATTTGTATGGAAGTATGGGTTTCTGATGAATGTTACAACTTAAAAAACGCTAGAATAGTGCAGTAAACAAAAATATTATTCAGAAAACTTTTTAAATTATTTAAAAATTATATATCGCGTAATTTTTGTTGTTGTTACATATTAAACATACAGGAAATAGGAGGCGTTGATGACTAGGGAATTAAAAACTTTAGTTCGAAAAACCGGAAGCACAGTTAAAACTTAAAACGCATGAAGTATGAAACTCCGTATTGCGCAAACCAAACCACTTCCTATAAAACGGTCTATTAAAATAATGCTTACAATACTAATACTGCGATCGCGACGGATAAGATACAATCGGTGATGGATAGCCAGATATATCTTCGTTAGATAATTACTGCAGAGGATGTAGTTAATTCATAGGTTGATGACCCCCGTAACTTGGTCGGGTTATATTTTGGTTAATCACTAAAATTAAAAATAAAAAAACACCCGACGGAAAATATGTTTGCCAACTTTCGATTACGCTTTTAAGTTTCACCCCCATAACTTAAAAGGCTAAATCGATCTTCATCAATCCAGAAGCACATAAGTCCCCAAAACGCACTTAATTGAAATCGCTTCATTAGTTCGAGTGCTTTGATGCATAGACAGAAAGACTTACACACAGACGCGTCCATTTTAAAATACTCCTTTTTTGCATCCGGGGGTCAAAAATTTATTTTAAATTACTCGAGTTTCGACCAAATATGTCCTAGTACATAATAGACCAGGGTCGATAAGTTTTGTGAGGGAAAAAATAGGAACAAGAAGAAACCTACATTTCTAGGAAGATAGTATAGATTTTCGTTTCGACAGCGTTTTTTTTTTCGAACTTTATGCATAGCAAGTTAATAAGCCATCTAACATTTTAAATCATATTTTTCTGCAGTGTATTTTTTTACACTATCGAAAAAGGGGATTATGCGAACAAAACATTATGCGAACAAAACTTAAAAAAAAAATGGTGTGAAGAAAGAAAATTTTTAACGTGAGAATTTCGATTCAGTGACTTTTTCGCATATTATAATTAAATACGAAAAATAATATAGTCTATTTCATTAAAAACATTACAGTGTATTTGGAACATAAAAAGATACCTCTCCACTGAATTTAAAAAAAAAACTTATTTGCAGTAAATAAAAGCGAAAAATTGAAATCTCAAAGTTTATTGGATTTTTTGCAAGATTTTTGGGGTTAGGTAAAAAGTGTCGTATAAAAGTTGTAGATTTAGTTATTACCTACTTTGCCGTAAAATATTTTTTCGTAGAACGTGAAGTTTTGTCAGTAACCATGAAAACCATTTTGTACCCAACCGCCGTACCCTTCCCGAAGTCATATCGACCTTAATTTTATTTTTGATATACGTTTGCTATATCTATATATATAAAAGAAAGTCGTGTTAGTTACACCACTTATAACTCAAGAACGGCAGAACAGATTTGGCTGAAAATTGGTAGGGAGGTAGTTTAGAGCCAGGAGACGGACATAGAATACTTTTTATCCCGTTCGACAGCGTTCGAATTTCCAATAAAAAAAACACAATCTGCTTATTTATTGCCATTAAGGCGGAACAAAGTTCGCCGGGTCAGCTAGTTATCTTTCTAAAAAAAAGTTTCATTCTGTTTCCATATATTTTTTTCCCTTTTTTTCCGTTTTCAGAGGTATTCACACTGGCTACAAAACATTTTTTTCTCATAAGATGAAAATATAATTATTTTGTTTAACCCCCGACGCAATAACTAAAAAAAAAAAATATATCCACAGCCAAACATATAACCTCCTCGTTTTTGGAAGTCGGTTAAAAAGAAATGTTAATGTGACGTGGCTGTCTTGTGAGTGTATCTGTCTATGGCGACTGGCGTCATAGAAGCCTGAACCAATAAAGCAATTTCACATTTGGTGACTCTAGTGCGAGGATGTTTGATGGAAATTGATGGAGCCATTTATCTTCTTGTCAACTACCAGCCAGCCTCCACCTAGCTCATGATGATGTGTACTGATGGTGAACTTTACGTGTACACGTCAGAGACCCCGTGTCTGCCCGCGCTTCCGAACTTTCATTTATCATGATTATCTAATCTTATACATGGTGTTAGTTTTACGTCTTTGTTTTTAGGTAAGTGATTTGAACCTCAAATATCTATTGTAAGTTGGAACGATGCTTTGAGATAATAAATTTCATAATTCATTTTTCATGTAACTG
Organism: Cyclargus thomasi; assembly: GCA_026546445.1. Lineage (NCBI taxonomy): Eukaryota > Metazoa > Arthropoda > Insecta > Lepidoptera > Lycaenidae > Cyclargus > Cyclargus thomasi. Next base: position 254,896 of record JAOTAV010000007.1, read on the forward strand.
AAAATTGATGTCTTATTTTAGCTGCAAATAATGCGTTTTTTTTTTTCGAACTTTATGCATAGCAAGTTAATAAGCCATCAAACATAAGTTATCAGCATAAATGATAAATGTATTTATAAATGTATACTAATAATATAAAGCTGAAGAGTTTGTTTGTTTGCTCGTGCTAATCTTAGAAACAACTGACCGGATTTGGATTTTTTTTTGTGTTGTTTTGTCCATTTATCGAGGAAGGCTATAAGGCTAATAGGCTGTTTGACATCTCGCTACGACCAATAGGAGCCGAGCAGTAATCAAAATGTTGTACAAACGGGATAATTTATAAAGTTTTACGCGGGCGTAGTCACGCGCAACAACTAGTAATCTATAATATATAAAATATATAAAATTCTCGTGTCACAGTTTTCGTTGCCATACTCCTCCGAAACTGCTTGACCGATTTTTATGAAATTTTTTGTGCTTATCCGGTATCTCTGAGAATCGGCCAACATCGATTTTTCATCCCCCTAAATGTTGGGGGAAATTATTTGTATGGCAAAACAACGCTTGCGGGGTCAGCTAGTAATATTATAATATTCATAAGTATAATTTAAAGATCTTCAATGTCTTCGACGCTAGTACATGGTCTTGCAAAAGGCTTGAAACATATGTTTACAGCCAAAACTGCCGTCCTCAAGCTTAAAAGCCCTTAACCAGCATACGAGTATGGTCGATTTTGATATTTTGATGCCATCATGATCAGAAGAAAAAAGTTCCATCGACGTGTATAACCAACACTTTTCTAGCTTTTATAGACATCGAGTTATCGAAATTAATATTGTCGTTACATACATACAATTCCTTACATTGCAACGCGCGTTTTTTGCTCATAACTCAAAAAGTACTTTCTGTACATAGCGATATTTTAGCTCGAGGACGGCAGAAAAGAGCGAAAGCCATATGGAATTATAAAACAAATCGAGCATCATTTTGTTACCCCCTTTCAGTCCGTTTGCCCTCCAATGTAATAAAAAAAAAGAACCAGCACTTTGTCACAGAATTTAAATAAAGAACTCCCTGTATCTATCATAACGGTGTGACCAGGGAGTCCATCCGTCAAGGACATACCACGTACCGTGATGGCCGCCCCACTGTGAGCTTGTTTGTCCGACACGACGCTTTATGTATTATGCGGTTCATGTGCGTGCGTATGCGGCATGCGTTCATATGCGTGCGTATGCGGCATGCGTGCATATGCGGTATAATTTTGTTTTTTTCCGCGGCTGCGCCAGAAGGGTAATTTTTTTTGAGAGTATGTATGTATAATTGTTAGGCACGCTGTATGAGGTATCGTTAGATTCGTCTTGATAGCGCTAGTGACACTATACATTAAAAAAAATGCAAAATTATAAATGGCGGATTTTGAAGTCAAAATTGTGAGGTTCCAAAAATTTTTTTGGCGCATTTAGGTCGAGTAGGGTATCAAAATGAAGGGCTTAAGATAGCCACATACATAACGTGATGCCTAAATTGCAATGGTTCCTACAGTCGGGTTTTCTATTTTGTACATTCAGCTTGTACATTTTACCATTTCTTTCAGACAACAAGGTCCATAATATAAATACGTTATAGACTTTTAAACGTATTAATATAATATACTTAAAACTACACTTGTTGCGTATTACCGGCGACTTGACCCGCACTTCATTCCGTTGTCTTCCCTGGAACCTTTAGTAGACCAGTCCAGTCAACCAGAATTTCTCCACCTCGAAGGCCGATAGGAGATTCGTTTGTCAAATAGAAACTAAAGTTGAGTGCCGAAGCCTAGCTCTTTCACGGCAATGAGCATCCGTTTTATGTACTTGAAATCGGAAAATGTCTAAATGTGTGTACCACACCTCCATCAGGGTTCAAACCTGTACCCTCTCAAGGGCGAACGAAAGGTTTTACCTAAAAAGCCTATGAGCAAAACTTCAGGTGCAAGAAGACTACCCTTTACAACTCCCCGATTAACACACCTACAGCTGTACGGGTGAGATTTGCGCAGACATTAAAAATGAATACCCAGTTATTGCCTCGGCACATAATATAGCCAGCGGAGGCCCTATTTAAGAAAACGAGCTTAAGCCCCCGTAATACCTTCAGGAATCATACATAATGCACGCGCTAGTCGGTATTTTTCCTTAATCCTTCGCGGGCTCATTTACCGGAGTTTTAATCTCAATCTCACCTCATTACTAACTCCGGAATACTCGGAACGGCCAATTCCGCCATTAATTACCTCCCGCCCCCTTCTCCGGGCAAAAATAAATTATAACTCATTTATCGTCGCCGGCTGAATAAATATCTGTCACGTCGCACGGCCAGGCGTTACGCCGTGACGCGGCCCGCCCAGGCCACGCCTCGCGTGACACACGACACGTGTGCACATATGTAGGGGGCGTGCCGGCGTGTGGGCGGCGCCTCCGACCAGCTCCAGCCCGCCGCAATTATCGGGAACTGCGGAAAAATCGCGGAAAAACTGACACTCGACTTCAAATAAAACTTCGCGAAAGTTCAACCGGAAACGAAAGAAAACGGTAAAAAACCGAGTCGGGCTGAAAGTTTTCGCCCTTTTTTCGACTCGGATGAAATCACATTTTTTCGCCCGCGGGTTCGGTTTATTCCTGTCAACCGACTGGCGAAACCTGTTAATACTTTTGCGAAAATAGTTTTCCGCGCGAGTCAATGGACGAGATTTTTAACTTTCAACAAAAACAATTCGAGATCTGATTTTAATATTCTCTCTTCGTCTATTCAATTCTGATCTGCTGTGAAATATTTCTCGTTAAGTTTCACTGACGATCGATACGTTTGATCAATTACGATATACCAGCAAAAGGCATACACAAACTTCAACATACTTAAAACCGAGAGAATTCTCAGCGTCTCTATATTTTTCTCTCTCGCATTACTCTGCATTTGTTTCGCGAACGCCATTAACAATGTACATAACGCCATGTCCGCTCCAACAATATGGATCGATCAATATATAGGCTAAGACGCACAGAGCACCCAGCCAGAGACGCTCAAAACAAATCACGCTGGGAGGCGCAAATTGAGCACGTACCCGTTCAGGCTAATTTTATTTTGCAATTACCCCCTCGCCCCACCGACCCACCTCCGAGCTCTAAGCGTCTACAGAATGCACGCCTACAGAGACGAATAAATAAACGTTTTAAGGATGCTGTTGATACAGAAAGCATACGGGTAGTCTCATGTAGAAAGTAATTTTGTCATGCCTCGGCACGAGTAGGCCGGCTCGACCGGAGTGATACCACGGCCTCACAGAAAATTAGCGTGAAACGGCGTTGTGCTGTGTTTCGTTCAGTGAGTGAGTTTACCGGTGTCCCAACTTCCCTAATCTCCTATCCCTATTCCATCATAAATGACCGGCAACGCACCTGCGATTCTTAGGATGCTGCGAGTGTCCATAGGCGACGGCAGTTGCTTTCCATCAGGTAACCCAATTGCTCATTTGCCCCCTAAACATGATGAAAATTGTATGTGGGTCACGCCACTGAGAAGCTGACAGTTTGTTGTGAAAAGAAACCTAACTTTTATACTAGAATATTCGAAGATAAACCTAAAACGTCTATTGTTGACACCTTGGACGATTAAAATAGGTCTCCTCATTAACCTTAAGTTATTATTTAAAGTTGATAACCATTTTTTTTTTGTAAGCTTAAAATAAAGTTTTGACTTGTGTGTGGTGGGATATTATGACTTCCGCATCGGTTACGAACTGTTTCTGTTTTCATTGAAACCAGGGGGGTTAGCCAAAGCCTAAACGTTTTCGCTTTTTTGTAGAATCGCCAAACAAAATGTATGAAAATGACGTAAGCGTTAGTTACGCTTTATGTCATTTCTACACATTTTGTTTGGCGATTCTACAAAGAAGCGAAAACGTCCTGGCTAACCCCCCGGGGTTGTTATACAGAAGTAATCAGTACGTAATGTGTGTGCAGTCACTCTGTACAATAACCCAGTGGGGCGGATGACCGTAGTGTACTCATCAGAATAGTAGCTAATTTTGTGTCTTGTATGGATCTTTATTTTCTCTGTGAAGTCTAATATTATGTCACTTTTTTAGGGTTCCGTACCCAAGGATGTAAAAACGGGACCCTTGTTACTAAGAATACGATGTGTGTCCATCTGTTCATTTGTCTGCCTCCAGGCTGTACCTTAAGTGCAATTGAAGCTAGAGGGCTGAAATTTTCACAGATTATGTATATACACTGCCACAATAACCATGAATACTAAAAACAAGATAAATCGGATATTTAAGGATGGCTGCCATACAAGTGATTTTTGGCCAGTTTCTGGTCTTTTGCTCGTCTACATGGCGTTATTGCTTGACAGTACGTGAACGGCTATACCTGTTTAACTTTGCGCCAGGCCGCACTTGGACGGTTTTTTTTATCTAAGTAGATATTATGTACAATGTCGTTTAATAATATAAAACAAGATGGAGTCTGTTATTTATTTATAAAGGCATTTATTACTTATCACATTAGAACCTTACATTTTGCCGCGATTTAAACTATCCAATGTCTTTTCCAGGTACAAGTGTTAACAGGATAAGGTATAGGTAATAAACACACTGATGTGCTTATGACTAATTTTGATTGCGTTTACTCGTAAAATTAAAAAATCGCGTTAAGATACGAATATTCATCTAAGACTCCTGTGGGGACATGATGTTTTTTTAAACCAAAAGTAGCCTATGTTACTTTCTATTATTATTTTAATTCTCTCTTCTATCTCCTTTTAATTATGTGGAAAGTATCAAGTTTGTGTGTTGGTCACACATGCTGAAGTTGTTCGTAATAAAATAATTTAAACACAGCTTTACTGTTCAACCAAGAGATCTATACTAATAATACAGAGCTGAAGAGTTTGTTCGTTTGGGCCCGTTAATCTCAGAAAATACTGGCCGGAATTGAAAAAATATTTTGTTTCGGTTACTCAATTTATCCAGGAAAGCTACATAACATCACACTGCGACCAACAGGAACCGAGCAGTAATTAGAAAATGTTGTTTAAAAACGTGATTATTTATAAAGTTCGTAGCGAGCGCAGTCGCGGGCTACATTAATAGTATATATATTTAATAGACGGAAAATTTAAATATTTCAACCACGTCGAGCACACCACAAAGAGCTAATGAAATAGTTCAAGCCTATCGATCCCCAGACACTCGTTTGTTCCAACTACACCGTACACAGGGGGTTTCAAATTGAACGGGAATAGAAAAAACCAAAACCCCTTTGTACAGCCTTTATAATTGTGAAAAAAAAACTTCAGCGGCATATTGTCGCTAGAATTAAATATTCTTTTAACAAAGAAATATCATAGTCTAAGATTGAGAGAGATCTCTGTCGGCGCCTACTCTGCGTCCCCCTGTAAAAAGGTTGTAAGAAGGCGGTGGACACCCCCCGGGGGGGGGGGGGTGATCGCCTTCAACCCTTTCGCTTTTACCCCCCCTATACAGGGTGTTCGTTAAATTAATGATAAATATAAATTAATTGAAATGGCTTCTACTGTGCGGGAATAGGGCAAAAAGAGTGTTTAGTTTTATTTTCTTACAGGCATACGTCGATAAGTATTATAATGACCAGAAACTACTGAAAAGTTATTTGACTTTTTGGTCTGCCTATCCTAAAAGACCATGTGATCAAAGGTAGGTTTAGTTCTATAAAAATATTTTAACAGTGTTTAGCTAATAAACATTCACAGTCCTTTTCTGGGATATTGTAAACGTCACACGACAGAAAGGGACAGCGAATGTCGATTAGTTAAACACTGTTTAAATATTTTTATGAATAAGGGGGTATATCCTAAAAACAACCGTTAACTTGAAAATTGATTTATTCAAAACTGTTTAATTCTGGATACATTTTAAGGTTTTCAAAGGGAAAAATTGTTTCAATTAAGGTTATTTCTATTGTTCGCAGTTTTAGTATCTAAAACTATAATTAACGCTAAATTATCATATTTTTTATTAAGCTTTAAATATTTAATTTCCGTGCCATGAAATCTCAAATACAAATTGAAACATAAAAACGGGTCACAATTAATCAAAGTCAGTTCGGGAACACCCCGTAGACGCTAAGCTTCTCGCATTTCTTCGTCGCTTCTTAAAGTGTTTTACATACAACTGCGGGCCTGTGTGCGGCGGTATTTACCCACGCACCGATGTGTGTGTGTACGCAACCCCCCCTCCCCGCCGGGGATACCTTACCCCTTTCCCTCCCTCCTTTGATGTACCGGTGCGCCTCGGGTAAAGAAGATATGAGAGTTTTTCAGAAAGCTTAATTTAAATGAGGCGCCAGGGACGACTCGGGGTATTCCTTAATTTAAATACTATCAGGGGGCGCTGGGGGGGCGCGGACCATTTTAATTGGTATTGAATTTCGATTTGATACTTTTTACCCCATCAACGGTGGACATTTATCGAGTTATTGGCGTTTGTGGGAAAGGGTTGATTTATGGGGTGTGCGAGTTTTTTTCGCGATAAGGAAAGTTTTTTTTTTTTCAAAGATTTCGGCATTGAGAGATAATCCTAATGGTTTTTATGAAAGCGTGCTGGGAGGATGATCGTCTATATTATGTGGTTTAAGAATTTTTAAAATTTATGAGTTTTTAATTTACTAATTAAAAACACATGATTTGGTATCAAATATTACAGAAAGCTGAAGAGTAGTAAATTTCAGAGAGCTATAGTATAATTTAACTAATTTAAATATATTATAATCTTAACACAGACGTAGAGCAACGCTGAGAGTAAACAAAATTTTTTGTGATTTGTATGAGAAAACTCTGATCGCTTACCCGCTTACCCATAGAAACCACAAACAGTTTTGTTCACTTTCAGCGTTGCTACTTTCACTATAATAATAATAATAACTCCCACACCAATTTCGGTGGCGGAGGCCGGTTCCATAGAAACTAGGCATGTTACGCAGGATTAATTTTCATAGTGCCCAAATGCGTGCGCAGTACACAAGAGCACTCTCTCTTCCTTTACACTCATAACCCAATGGGACGGATGACCAACACGACTGACGAGCGATCAGGCGTCATCTCACAGTGAACTCTCTAAGGGTCAGATACAGACCCTATATATGACTTACTTTTGTTACACCCTGTGTATTTCTTGCGTGTGTTTGTCATTAAACCCCTTCCAAACGCCGGGACCGATTTTGCTGAAATTTTTTATGTCTTCAAGGGGACTCAAGAATAGTTTAGATTCACTAACGTCCGGCAGAACAACATCTGTCGGTTCAACAGGGAATTCTCATACATAACCGAGACTATGAGATCTTAGCGCCGATTATTATTTTACGAATTTTAAAACAATTAAGTAACACATCTTTAAATATTTTTTTTATGATTTGTCACATATGCGTTGCCGGCTTTTGTAAGGTATATATAAGGAGTTAGGGAAGTAGGGAGTCGGTAAACTCACTCACTGAACGAAACACAGCACGACGCCGTTTCACGTCATTTTTCATTTAATTTCAGTAAAAAGTTTTGTATGTTAATTAGCAGTTTTATGCTATATACACAACAAATACAAGCGTCTATAAACATAGCTTTCAAGTCGTAGAGCCAATCAATACTTGAAAACAATTTAAGGGAAGTGCCCTAATGAAACAAAGGGTCCAACATGTTTCCTATTCCTGAATAAATCGTAAGCAAAAATGTTCACGCACACAGGCGTGGCGACAGTACAGCACGCACACTAAGACCGTACGCTAGGGTTGGCAACGCGACTCTACCTGTAGACTCTACTCGTAAGTTCTTGTACTATCGAGAAAAATCAAGAAAACAAAAACCATTTGAGATTTAAAATTGTAGGAATCTTATGAATGGAATGGATGAATAGAAATGAAGGATAAAAAAAACAAATAATTTTCTTTTTACATTTTTTCTGATTCTTACACGTGGCGGGTTAAGTAGTTTTTTTATAAGCTGTTCTTATTATCAATAAAAATATGATATATAATAGTTCAGAATTTTATATCATAAAGCTGTGTGTCGAAACAAACAATAGTTATGTAGATTAATATAATAAAATTATTTATATTATAATGCAAACTAAATACGACAATGTTAAGGTACTAAAATCAAACATTACTATTCAAACAAAAGTTGTAAGAAAGCGACATTTTCTTAAAAATATTAAAATACAGACAGACAAACGCTCGCCAACGTTTTGTGTATATTTACTCCTTTCTTCACACAAGTGGGGGCGTTTCGCACCCCTTTTAACCCTTTTTGGATACAACCGTTTCTTCTCCTTCTTTACATTTATTTCTTATGCCCTGTTTCTTCTTCTTAAATTATGAAATTATAGTCGGACGCGCCCGGTCTTGATACTTTCAAAATTTACTTTTTATATATAAATAAAATTATAATATTGTTGAAGAAGTTATTAAAATAAAAAGCCGAGTTAAATTACACACAAATGCTATATACAAGTAATGTTAATTAATATGGCCAAAAAAAATTAAACTAATAAAGCATTATTACAATAAATTATAGTTTAATTAAAAAAAAACATTAAGTTAAATTTATGTATGATAAGTTGTATAAAGACCACAAAACAAACATTTTCAAAACCTCACCTTGCATAAAACTTCAAATGCATTAAAACATTTTCACTCTAATTAATATCTCAAAAATGAGAGCTGGAATAGCGCGCCCAGCACATTTTGAGCCTTGACGTTACAAAGGCAGTGGGCTAACACAAGTATATCACCCCGTTTCGGGGGGCTACCCTGGCCAAAGGGGTACCTTTGAAGATGCGCAAAGCTTTTTCTATAATACTCACTAAGCGATTCCAATTTCGTAATTCTCGAATTTCTAGGGCAAAAAATAATTGCTCGCTCGCTTACGGATTTTATTTTTTTATTTCGTGGGAAACGCCGAATAGGGCTTTAATAGGTCAGTTAATTATGTTGATTACTTTTGCTTTGCGGATTGTGAGGAAATGAAAAATAGAGTTTAAGGAGGTGTGTTCCGAAATGTTGCTCAGTTTACTGACCAGTGCTCGTGAATGGTAACGCTGTGACTCTGCCCCTCTGACCTCTATATAGATACGCTGGACTGACGACAAGCCTAGCTATGGTAAGGAGATTTGATTTGCGCCATTTTGGGGCAGATGGCAGTGGTGGGCGGGAAAGAAACTAATGATAGAAGTGAGACAATGAGATAAAATATATCGATAAAAATGTATTATGTAGATAAGTTAAAATATTATGATGCGATCGTCGATAGGGTGAAGCAGGTAAAGATTCTTTTGAAAATAATATTATAATATCTGCATTAATTTAACATTATTTATTACTTACCATCTCTACCTATCGGCAGAAAAGTTCCAGCACTACAGTTATTCTTTTCATTCATGATTAAGCGGCCATTTGCGATTTACGTCAAATTTAGTTCTTTTCCCGACCTGGCGGGGCGCTTCAAATCGTGTACTGAACTGTCATTTCAAAGGGTATCGTCAGTCCGACGTATTTATAATAGAGGTCAATGCTCTGGCCCCATATTGTAGCGGTGTGAAAAGTATGACGCAGTAGTAATATTTGTATAAATGACATCCCACAAAGCTCATATACACCAATAAATAATAATCAGCTCAGAATATAGTAGAATCTATTCAAAGTATAGTCCATTCGTAACGACATAAATGTAAAGCGGTTTTTCTTTCTGCGGTCAAGTGGTTAGCATGCCAATTCATCAATTACCTCGTTTAACGTAATCTTAGTTAGGATTAAGTCATTGCGCCAGCAAAAGTGAGTGAAGCCGCTACGTTTATAATACACAGAAAATACTTTTCTTCTCTCACACTTATACTTGGTGCGACAAATCTCTTTTCAATCCATCACCAGCTACCATCACATTAGACTGGCGTTATATTGGCGCTAATCTATTCTTTATCACGGTGACAAACCTCGGGGATGAGAGCTGATAAGACTGACGGCATTACCATAGTGTGTAGCCTTAATGATGATGGTTCGAGATTGAAGAGATCCCTACTTAGGTGGGTGAAATTTGCGTAAGGTTTTTGAGAATGTGAAATAAATAGTACGCTAAAACTTGATCTTACCCCCAACTATACTCACGCGAAAAGGTTTCATCAGGATTGATAAACATAAGCAAAACAACCAAACTTCTGCATCCATATTAATATTATTAGTGGGAAAGTATGTTTGTTTGTTTGTCCTTTAACGCTCTATCGTAGCAACCAATTGACTTGATTTTTGGCATAGTCTTAGTTGAAAGGGTGGAGAGTAATATAGGCCACTTTTGGTTTTGAAAAAGCATCGCGCTTATGAATTTCCAAATTCCATGCGAGCAAAGCAATGGGCAAAAGCTAGTTAATAAAATGATAAAGTACTGTTGAAAGATGGACTATTGACTCTAACTTCCTTTAAAAAAAAACTTTTTCTTCTGTCACCGGACCGGGCTGTTCCTTTATAGTCTAGTTTATAATCCATACAAGGTAACGTATTTCCAAATTACCTATTCCAAAAACTATATTTAATTTTTATTAATTAAATTTTACAAAGAAGTGAAAGTCTAAAAAAGTCTACATTTTTGTCAGCAATATATTTCATTATACCCAAATACGAACAAAGTAAGGTACACACGCAACTTACAACGTGCACACGTCTGGCACCGACCTTCCAAGCCTGCCACAGACCTGCCAGCGGTTGCCACTGACAGATATGACTGTGACAGATTGTCTCGAGCTTAGCGCGAGAGGTATGGAGAGGACTTTTTTTATTTTATTTCAATATTTTTTTTGTTTGATTTCATTGCTTTTCGAACTCGCGATTTTCAAACAATAGATGCTTCTGTAGCAGTGACCACATTAAGCGTAATAATCCTGCATCGCGCTATCGAAGATTTCGTAGTCCGACACAATAAATATGTCGTATATTTATAGTGCCGGACTACGAAATCTGAAATGAATCACGTGGGCGTCTGGCACAGCCGGGCATAACACCTCGCCCGGTCGGAAGATCTTCCTTTCGCCACGCCACGGAAATATCCCACACTTCGTTTGATTATTTCATTATAAATAACTTTCTTTTGCCCGCAACATCGTTCGCGTTAAGAAGTATTTTCATACTAACTTATATTCCTTATTTTATCTTCTTAGGAGTTGAGGGTAGAATTAAGTGAGACTTTTCTAAGCAGATGCCTACGTCATACAAACGACGAAAAAGTACTGTATTATTATGTTATTTATATTTTTATTATTATTGTATGTGTTAATCTAGAATATGAACTTCTGCTACGACTTTGCCAAACATTTATTCAGCAGTTGTGAATATACATTTTCAAACTTTTCTGTACAAAGATTTGGTTGGAATTATAAAATATAGTAATGTATTTTGCCATGCTTCGGCACGAATGGGCCGACTCGATCGGAGTGCAGCAACGGCCTCACAGAAAACTGGCGTGAAATGGTGTCGTGCCGTGTTTGATTCAGTGAGTGAGTTTACCGGCGGCCCAACTTCCCTGATCCTATCACTGTTTCCATTCCCTCATAAAGCCCGGCAATGCACTTGCGACTCTTCGGAAGTCACGAGTGTCTATGGACGATGACATTTGCTTTCCGTCAGGTAACCGCTGTATAATAAAAACTCTTCAGAGATTTTAATTTCAGCACTCTACACCTTAATTAATCTGAACCAAAAAAGAATTAAATTTAAAATAATTTGTCTCCACATTCTAAAGCACTTCCTTTAATGATTGTCCGGGACACGCGTGTTCTATCACAATCTTTCCTCATTTCATACACGGCTGGTGTCCCTTCCACTATCACCCCTATTTCAACAGCTCTAAGGTATAAATTCGCGTGTGACTTCAATATTAATTGAAGTGAATTGTATTTGTTTATTTTTAAGGATAATTAATGAAAGACGTTGAACACGTAACTATTAAGTTTACCCTTCCATAAACTTAATACTTGTTATATACAGACTTTACTGAATGTATAGATGATAATAAATTATACAAAAAATCTATACTGATGATATAAAAATAAAGTTTTTGAACGCGCTAAACTCAGAAACTACTGGCCGGAATAATTAGTGAGAAACGGGATAATTTATAAAGTTTCACGCGGACGTAGTCACGGGCTACAACTATATATTATAATATCGATGTCATTTACAATTATTAGCACGTACATATAAGGGGTTGAAAATTGACAAAAAAAAATACCTTATTTTTTGCCCTTCGCTCCACAGCACTATCTGTCACTTCTTCTTATTTATTATTTATTTATATGGCGCTTGGCTATAACCATGGCCAGTGTCAAGTAAAGGCGGGAAATCAATTTTCTT
>JAOTAV010000007.1:267384-279631 GCA_026546445.1 Cyclargus thomasi
GAGATCACATCAAAGGGTTTTCGTGGTTGGATACCGCTGCTGATCCTGGCGACACAGGAGATACAGTGGTGGGAATGAGTAGTGGGCCAAAGCCCGTTAAAAAAAAAGTTGTGTATTTAATATTTATATTATATACTGCTACCGCAACGAAGTTGCGCGAAAATGTTATATCACGGGAACCTTACATTTTCCCGGGATTAAAATTATCGTATGTGTTGCCTAGTCTTAATAGCTAGTTATTTAATGAAAAAAGATTCATACGAATTCGTTCAGTAGTTCCAGAGATTAGCACGTAAAAGCAGACAACTTTTTTTTTGTCGGTACCCGGTATAAGATGGTGCTTTGCTGTGGAACATTGTTGGGCCTCGATTCTTCTGCTGAAGCTTTTCAGTTTTCCGAGATAAGTTCTCTCGTCGGCTCTTGAAATATCTTCATAGGGTCATAAACAAACCTTCCGTACTTACTGGATTGTAAAATGCGTTTTAAATGTAGAATTTCCTTAAGCTTCTTATGAAGTCTGTGAGAATGGTCGTGGTGGCGAAAGGAAGATCTTCCGACCGGGCGAGGTTTTATGCCCGGCCAGGCCGAAGCCCACGTAATACTTTTTTTCCGTTATTCTCTACGTCGGGAGTCGGGAGGACATTGAAAACCTCAAAAGAATTCCCTCTATCTGGCAACCCTAGTCTGGTCAATCAATGTGATTTGCATATTGAAGCATCTCTGAGGCCTTGATCTATCGCCACTTAGAATTTCTACGCATTCAGAGACCGGACTATACCACCAAGGCCACGATCACACAGTCAACACTCCCACAACAGTAGCTATTAAACGAGCATAATTTTATTGCTTGTCTTTTGTTAGAGCTCTTCTCAGCCAATCAAAGATTTATGATGTCGTTAATAGATAGGTAATAAAGTTAAAGTAATAGTTATGTCTGTGATTTATAAGTGAATACTTGATAGATGGGTTTCACATAAACGCAACGGAGCTGAAACAGTTTTTTCTAATAAACTGCCTACGGTGTAGTGCTTCTCGGTTTTGGATGTTGCGGCATCTCTAAGGGCCGATTTACACTTCATTTAGTTAAGTTGCGAGTTAACTTGCGCGATCGGCAAGTTTAGTTACGTTTGACGTTTGAACGGTAAAATCGAGTTAAGTTGTAAGTTGTTAATTAAGTTGGCCTGAAATATAACGCGATCTTATTTTTTGGCGAGTTAAGTGCGAAGTACTACCCCTCTCGCATCTCCCGCACCTCGCCAACTTAACTCACCAGCATGTAGACTTTTGAGTTTAGTACAGTTCATATTATAATATTTAATTAATCAAAAATTTTAATAGGTATTTGGTTGAGTAAAATATTAAATGTAACAAATTTTTAGGCAGTAATTGAGCAATTTATGAAGTTCTTATCTTATTATCGAACCAGCAACTTATGATTATTAAACAAAACGTTCAGCTAAAAATTAAGTTGTAAGTATTAAGTGACGTTGAAACGTAGGCAACGTTTGAACGTCACTTAATACGTACTACTTAATTTTTAGCTGAAGGTTTTGTTAACTCGCTACTGTGCATAATTAAACGTAAATCGGACTTAAGAGTTTTTTAAACTAGGTAAATCAACCTCAGTGCTAAGTTTAATTAAGAAGTGTAACAATTCTTTAATATACTCAGGGGCTAAACGAGCATACGGGTCACCCGATGAAAAGCAACTGCCGTCGTCAATGAACACTTACAAAATTAGAATTACCGGCGTTGTATGAGGGAATAGGCCAAGCGAAGAAACGAGCGGTGCTTCACGTCGGTTTTCTGTGAGGCAGTGATATTATTCCGGTCGAGCCGGACCATTCGTGCCGAAGATGGCTCTCCGACAGCGCGATTTAATTTGCAATTTAGATGATTTCAAAACACTATACAATCTCGCAAAAACGTGTTTAATCGTATTATACAAAGCAACCAATAGAGATTTAACGGTTGTCGGCGATTCCGCCACTCGGTACCCGTCTAGCCGGGCCGGGTCGATCGGTGACAGACAGACAGAACGTAAACAATATTATATAAGCGCGGTTCGGGGCCCGTCATATATGGTGGTGGTTTTGTGGAATGTTACGGATGAAGTTTTGCAAGCGTGCTATAGAATTTGAAGTAGAAATTAAAATTTAAGGAGCGTCTAGATGCCTACGCTATTATGTGACACGTGTTTCTCACCTTGTAAAAACTTATTTTATAATAATAAGTCGTCTTTTCCCTCCTGACGATATGTATCTCCTAAACGCATTTACACAACTTTGCGTTCGTTGGAAAGGTCCTCGGGCTGCGAGAGGTTTGTAGCAAAAAAAAAATTCCAGAAAAAATTTCAATGCAGAAAACATTACTACACGGGCGAAGTCGCGGGCGACAGCTAGAAATTTATAAAATTATTTTGTGAGAAAGTCTTAAACTTTAACCCACTTATTTGTAAAAATATTTACACAATGTGTAAATAATCAAGGTTCGCTGTCTCTTTCTGTCGTGTGAAGTTTTCAGTATTCCAGAAAGAGACAGCGAACTTGGATTAGTTAAAAATTGCTCAAATATTTCTATGAACAGTTAAGTTTGTAAAACAATCATTTACTGCAAACACCCTCACTAGTTATATACAATTCAAAACCAGGTTAAAAATATAGATATTAACAAATTTTCAAACAACGAAGCCAAGTTAATAAGATCTTGAGTGAAAATCAATTTAATGAATAATTAACTTGATTGATTGATCTACTGAGGACTACTTAAGGAAAGTTTTCTAACAACAGCTGGCTTAGTAAACAAGCGTTATCAGTTATCATGAATACGCAGAAATTAACGCTCCCCGGCCTGCACCTGAACGCACATAGAGATTCGTCGAAGCATTTTTTTAGTTTCTTTGTTCTTAATTAAATAACCCTTTCGGAACGAAAGCCATGGAAGACAGGTCAATTCGGTGTGTACCTTGTTGTGCAGTGAGCAGTTTCGAATGCGACGTTAACGATTTCATCGTATAGCATCGCTGCGTCTCAAACCAATGTTAAATGATCCTAAGTATAAATTATCTATGCAAATGTGAGGTTTTTCCTTTAGCGGATTACAAGGTTTCTTTTATTCACATGTTGTTTATTATGCGGATTGTAAAACAAATGAGATTATATTAAAGCTCCTTTGACTATAATATATTATGTCGCGTGTATCCTTAAAGCCCTTTTAAAAACCTTAAGAGTTTTTACTAACTCCCTTATTCATAAAAATAATTAAACAGTGTTTAACTAATCAACATTTGCAGTCCCTTTCTGGTATATTGAAAACGTCACACGACAGAAAGGGACAGCAACATTTTTTTTGAATAATGGGTTACATAGTAAACCGAGTATATCTAAACTATCTTACTAGTCTGTTTTTATGCCCAAAATAAACTTAAGTATATTAAAAATGAAAATAGAAATGGGAATCTGTATTCACTAATCTTAGAGGATGCGCGAGCATTTTTAAAAGTAACTAGTGTAAGGTTTTTTAAAAGTAATATGTAATAATAATATCTATGGACGCTTAACACCACGTCAGTCTGGCCCGCTAAGTATGCTAAGTACTCGAGGGACTTGTATTACGGGTACCAGACAACGGAATTTTAAAATTATATTTAATACTTTTTATACTGTACACATATTTAAGATTTTGCTAATATGATACACATATTTAATACACATCCAAGTCCTAGGAACAATAAAAAACTTTTTTGATCCGTCGGCGGGATTCGAACTCGCGATCCCCGGCTTAAGCTACCAACGTGCTTACCAACTGAGCCACAGAAATCGTCAGTGTACGTATCGTATATACAGTACGATCAAAAGTGCGTAAATAAATCCACTTCGCTGCATAAATAGACAGCGCAAATTGGCTGCTTCAGACATGCAGTGTACAATATCTTTTTTTAATGATATTCAGGAGGCAAGCGAGCAGACGAGTTACCTGATGAAGAGCAACTACCGTTGCCCACGACACTCGCGACATCCGAAGAATCGCTAGTGCGTTGCCGGCCTTTATGAGGGAATAAGGACAAAAGATTAGGGAAGCTGGGCCACCGTTAAACTCACTCACTGAACGATACACAGCATAACGCCGATTCACGCCAGTTTTCTGTGAGGCCGTGGTATCACTCCGGTCGAGCCGGCCTATTCGTGACGAAGCATGGGTCTTCCTCGGCAATGAGCATCCGTATTATGTACTTGCGATCGGAAAATTTCTCATCGGTACTCGCCTCAACCGGGGCTCGAACCTGCACCCTCTCGGTTTGCGAGATAAACCAACTCGTGCTACTGCAACACGCCACTATCCAAGCTCTCGTACGCAGAAATGATAAGCTATTTCTGTACCAAAACAATGCATGGCCTGTTAAAATAGAACTCGGCATGGCTATCTCTCACATCCGTCGCAGACGACCCATATACTGTAAAGTGTAAACAGTATTATATTGTTCATCATTAACCCGACATCTGTACTATACTAATAATATAAAGCTGAAGAGTTTGTTTGTTCGGACGCTTTTATCTCAGGTACTGGTGGCCGGAATTTGAAAAAATATTTTCGCGTTGGTTAATCCATTAATCGAGGAAGGCTACATTATAACATCTCGCTACGACCGATAGAAGCAAAAGAGCAGTTATGCAATATTCTATTTTGGCGCCAAAAATCCGCCATTTTTAAAAAAATATTTTGATATATCTAAAGTTAATCTCATCACAGAATCTAACGATACCTCTCAAGCATGAAGCCGTTCAGGCTGCAGAGCGTGCCAAACAATTATACATACGTACAAACTTTAAAAAAAAACAACCCTCTTGGCGCAGTCGGGTGATGAAAAGCTATATTTATTTATTTATTTATATGACGCTTGGCTATAACCATGGCCAGTGTCAAGTAAAGGCGGGAAATCAATTTTCTTGTTCCAATAATTTTTAGCAACGTTACATACATTTCGTCGACAAATTTAACAAAAAATACAAAACTCACAACGTCACTCTCTGAAATCCCCGCCAAAACTCCCACTTCTTCTTATATTCTGTGGACAAATTTCATCGCCATTTTTAAACGTTAATGACGCTCACACTGAGCGTTTTACATTTTAATAGTAATTATTATGTAACCCTAAACACAACCTCTTTACGTTTAATTATAGAATATAGAGGTCGTCTTAAAAGAACTACTTATTATTTCCAAAAATTCAATCGTATATAGACTCTATTTATCTTTTATCTTTATCTGTCACTACGGCTATATAACCATGGCCAGTGTCAAGTAAAGGCGGGAAATCAATTTCCTTGTTCCAATAATATTTGTAGTTACATAATATCGTCAAGTCTGAAGTCTAGTCCGTCAAGGTGTAACGTCGGTCAAAGCGTCAAGTCAGTCAATGTAGTAAAGTGGTAGACGCTTAACTTAAATTTCGAATGGAATTTTGGAGGGATACATAAAATAGCATGCTCCTTGAAGTTCTCTTGCTCATACTTGTGCTTAATATCGAATATTTAATGGTTGATATTCTACCACTATAACGAACCCGAAACAAAACAAATTTAGCGAAGAAATGCAAAAACACAACATCACTTTTTTAACATCCCGCCAAAAACCAAAGACTCTTTATTAGAAGCGCTAAAAGTAAGACTATTCAAAAAGCAAACGTAAGGCAGAGTGGCTTGACATGTCTTTTTATTTATTTATTGCAGAAAATGTGGTAGGAAAGGTCCTTATAGGGTCCGATATTTTGGCGTATTAGTGGGTCGACTCTAAGAATTTTTGAACAGGCCTGCAAAGGTAACAACTAAGAAGCCATTGATCTAAAGAAAGAAAGAAATAAAAAAAGAAACATTCAATACCAAACTGGCGCCTACTCAGCATGTGTTGCAAACTCAGTTTGTAACGCTGGTTTACATTAAGTGCCAAGACATTTCTTCGCCTCTCGCATTCCTATAGCAATAATTAACCCACTAAAACCTTCAGCAAAATTAAACACGAACACCAATTATTGCGAGCATAACTCCGCATATTCGGAATATTTTTTCGTCTACCCACAATTCGTTACCTAATATGCTAATCGGGACGTGGCACGGTGTGGTACAGCGGTTCGTGCATGGCTTTTAATTATTATCATGTACGGAATACGGCTTCTAATAAATGTCATTAAACGTATCGCCGCGCAAAAAACTTTGCGAGCTCCGTAACTAATCGTGCGCCTTATTAAGGGGTAGTAAAGTTCATATTGCAATAATATTTCGTTTCCGATATCCCGCCGTCGTGGTTATTACGTAGTTCCATAATGGAATCGCAATTTAGCGTGCGTGACAATGATACCACGGTTATGTTTTCGGCCTATAAAGATGCATTGTACTTACAAAAGTTTTGTAAATTTGCATTTTTTATACCCCACGTAACCAATAAAGTATGTTTAGTTAGTTCTTTAAATACATGCTTGGATACTAATGTATTATCTGCTAGATGTTTCAGTAGTTCATATTTTATACTAAATTCAGCCTTAACTTACTTAAGAATTACTAGCTACGGTCGACAAGTATCAAAACGAATCAAGCCTACTATACACATACGAGTGAAAAGATTTTTCAAATTTGTAATGTTTTCTAATTCGAAAATCTTTTTTTTTGTTCAATCTGTTCCATCCATCTACCACAGAGAATACATCTTTTTTTTTTTAATTTATGCGTGTCACATGGGACATCGATCATTATCCTCATCTGTAAGCCTGTAATTACTACGAACACGGAAAAATCTAATCTCGCACGCACACTCCCTCAAGAAATTTAACTAACGGCACAAATTAAGCTCCCCCTATATGTATTGTAAAGTCTTAAAAATGAGAGGAATCTTTTAAAGGGTACGACTTAAGTGGGGGACTGGGGGTGCCGAAGGGGCCCGTTGTCCGTTGTTTTGCTTCGATACGCTGTAGGTGGGTAAGGTGTTATTTTACGAAATTAATTCCGTTATATTGGGTTTTGGTGGTCTTTGATGAGTTTTTAATGTTCGATATTAAGCTTTATTTTTTAAGAGTCTTATTAGTAATTTTCACGTGTAAATTATATTATGAAAAGTTACAAGTATTGAGAAATTAATACGTTAATTTAATAACACTATGACTGAGGTAATTCTTCCTTTGTCCAAAAGTTATTGTAAATAATTTTGATGAGTGCACTATATAATAATTAAATTCCTAGGTATCTATTTTGAATAGACAACAACCATCACATCAACGCTATTATAATCTGTGATTCGACGTTTAAAATTTCGTATGACCGAGTCACAAGCCTTTGTGAATTCGCTCAAGATTGGCGGTTTGGTTCATTAGCCCTCTGTCAAAAAATGTATCATTTCCATACAAAATTTTGTTTGTCAACAAAGTATTGCGTTGTCACTATGTTGTTGACAATCGCAGTTTGTATAGAAATTTGACAGAAGGTTAATGAACCTTATCGCCAATCTTGAGCGATTGCGTAATAATATTGTCTAACGATTAAGTAAAATAACAGAAAATTATTAAATATTTCACGCTAATTATAAATTATTAACTTACTTAAACTTTAAGTATTTTCTTTAAACAAATCAACCCTAAAGTATCTGTCAAAATGTCCGGTCAAGTCAATTGCTCTCAACAATGAGATCCATGGGGTGTTCCGTCCCCTCGCTGACCGCCCGGCTTACTTAGCCGGCTAATAGATACTTAAATGTATGACTTGGGGCCAGTCCATATTGCATAGTGACTAGACAGTTATACATGTACTAGTTTACCCCGCAGACGTTGTTTAATTTCTGAGCTACTGATTTAAAATTAATAAATACATGATCAATAATTTTTTGAAATTCTACTCGTAAGAGGGTAAAAAAGTCATTGAAAGTCTGTATAAAAATACTTCGTAATGCGAGCAAAGCCGTGGGAAAAAGCTAGTATACAATATAAACTAAAAAAACAGTTTTCTGTGAGGCCGTGGTATTTCTCAGTCGAGTCGGTTCATTCGGTGGTAATTTTACGCGGTTTTTTTAAAATTTGCAAGCGAGCAAAGCTGCGTACTAAAGCTAGTAATACGGCATTAACTAATAAACATAAAAAAGTACAGAAGTTTTCATATAGCACAGTTCTGCAAGCTCGGCCAAGCACCACTTCCAGCTAATTGGCTGGAGTTAGGCTACGTTTTATTTCCACCGATGTCATAATACCACTCTAAACGCTTGACCGATTTATTCGAATGAATGTGAGTTTCAGTTATTTTTTTTTAGTTCATAGTCGACAGAAATTCACATAATTAATTTTTAGGGATCTGTAACTGAAACTTCAATTTCTGTCCATATGTCTGTCGCCAGGATGTATCTGAAGCATGGTAATTATGTTTTTGTACAGACATATGTCCACGAAAGAAGACGATCTTCCGACCGAGCGAGATGTTATGCTCGGTCAGGTCGAATCTTAGATTCAAGTTCTATAGCTTCCGTAAAAGTTGTTAACACGACCAAATAAGAACATCTATAAAATTTCCCTTAAATTTTAAGTTCAAAATTTATTAAACTGGAAAAGCGGTGTTCCATTGAAATAGTTTTTTTTCAGAATGACGAGGGTGTAAGTAGTTTCACGGCACAAACTTTAAAGAGAACTCAAATGAAAACATTTTATTAAACGTGTTGAGAAGGTGCCCAGTTCACATGTCGCCAGAGAGTACGGAAGATATAGAGTCGGCACTTGGAGGTTTAATACTTAAAGTCTAAGACTAAACGCACGTCTCTTATGTCTGGTTTACACGTAATTAGTAGATAAGTGGGTAACTAAATTTTAAGTTATGAACTTTGTGTAAACACAAAATTTAGTATCAAGAGGCAAATCACTTAAAATTAAGTTGAAATTTAGTTATCTACTTAATACGTATAAACCAGACATTAGGACCCGTAGCCAGTGTTTAGTTCTTAAGAGCATAAACAAAATTTTTGAGATGATGTTTTTAATTGGACGTCAATACTCAATATACAATACCATGCTAACGCACAATAATCGAAAACCGAGTTATGCACCTAGCTGGAATCTCCTCTTGGTAAAGAACGTTTTTCTAAAAAGTGTAAGGTGCAATAAAATATTTCGTTTAACAAAATATTTGAAACAATGTTAGTCTTGATCTGACATGGATTATCTAAACTTTAGCATCGTGTTTCTCAAAATGTCTGACTAATGTTCTAAGTATGCACAGACTGTGATTACGGGCCTTAGAACTGAACGAGCCGAAATCGCCGAACGCGCCGAACGAAACGAATTTTAGAATTGAACATTATTTATGAAATATCATGGAACCGCATACTAGCCCGAGCCGAATCATATTCGTCTGAATCGTTCGCTGTTATAGTCAAATAGGGCTTGACTTCGATTTGTTCGGCTCTGATAGATATACGTTCATTACGATATAGTCAATATTATATTAAAAGTTTGAATTGATCACACCGCCACAAAGTCGAATCGACGTAAAACGTCAGGTTTTATAAATATCGTCAGCTTATTCGCTGAGACTTGAGCGCTACGCTGTGACGTAAAATGTCAGGTTTTATAAATATCGTCAGCCTATTCGCTAAGACTTGAGCGCTACGCTGTGCCGTAGCACAGCGCGCGCGGTAGCAAAAAGGGAGCACTTGGCGGGCGCCGGCGCACAAATCGTGTTATTGCTGAATAATAGGCGGACATTTAAAATCTGAAATCACTACATTTCATTTGCTGTATTGAGACATAATAATCTTACACTTTTGAACTTCAATAAAGTTTATCCACGGTCAAACTAGACACGGCAAACTTTGTTGTATTTTTTAATATCGTTGCCGCCCTATCTACCCCTCTTAGGTCTGTCGGTGTCATGGTATTTGAACCTCCAACAGCCCTTGTTTGCGCCGTGCCGCCTCACCTGCATACTAACTTACCTCATACCTGTGAAGGCGAGCTATACGTGAGATGTGTACAAATGTTTATGTGTTTTTGGTTTACTGATAAATGTAGTAAAATTAGAAACTTTAGTTAACTCTGCATCCAAATCAAATACACAAATCAATAAAAGTGTGAGAATGTGTGTGTGCGTGGTGGCCAAAGGAAGATCTTCCGACCGGGCGAGTCTTTATGCCCGGCCAGGCCGAAGCTGACGTGATTGATTTCAGCCGTCGTATATATAGAGCAGGACTCAGAAATCTTTGATAGCGCGATGCAGTTGCGCTTAAAGTAGGTATCTCCACAAAAGGGACAAAACTTTCATCCAAAATCACCAACCCAAATAAGCTTTACTCTCTATTTTAACTATATTATATCTTATCTCTATCTATCCCGTAATTCCTTTTTACCGTGTAATATGTCCTTTTCCGGGATTCAAAGTTTCTCCATACCAAATTTCGCTAAGCGGTTTGGACGTGAAGAGGAAACAGATAGACAGACACCGCATTTATGATAACAAGACCCTTTGGTCAAAATTCGACCTTAAATATTTAAATCCATCACAAAAATTAAATCTATTTTCAATTAAATTACAGACGTCAATTTAGCATAAAAGTCGCGTAACCAGGCCATTAAATTTTATTTAACGTAGCGTTTTATTTATTAAAAATATTCAAGAATAAAGCATTTTTTAAAATAATGTTAGTATTCCAGGTTCCTCCTCCGTGTCAACTATAACTGGGAGAAATTTCATGTTTTTACATCTACGCGTCTCTTGTAAAAAGGCGTACAAAGTTTTCCGCTCGCGTATATATAGATAGTACAGTATGAAAGAATTGAAAGTTTAGACTTCCTTTATATGTTAACCCTTAAGTGACCTAAAGTCAAAAAGATAATGTACTTACTTTCAGTTTTCATATCGCGTTCAACAGGAAGAAACCCATACCATGGCGATAGTCCCAAGATCTAAGCAGAATCTGCTCATGAAACACAAAATCTGATATTATAATAGAGCTGTAATATCATCTATTTCATTTAAACCCGCTAACAAAGAAACAACGGAGCGGGGTGTCCGTTGTTCAAAGAAATATTTAGGCCGAACGTTGAATTTTAGGCAGCAATTTGAACCTACACTCTTATCCCGATCACAAGATAATTTATCTTAACGAAAGAAAGGGTGGCGAGGGTGGGGTGGGCCAAAAATTGGGTAAAAATGTTGCCAGCTAGCGATTAAAGCGGGGGATGCGTTGTACTAATCACCACCCGCGAGTCGTCTTCGACGATTCCCGTGGATCTTGTAGAGCTGATAATACGGAATAATGTTTTTTTTCCAAAAAAATTTTCAAGTTTTTTTATATATTTCATTAACTTCTTCACAAAAATTATAGGTCATTGATTTTATGAGTGAATATTAAGGCTTAGGTGCTGTTGTGTGAAACGGCGGTGTGCTGTGTTTCGTGTAGTGAGTGAGTTTACCGGTGGCCCAACTTCCATTACATATTACCCTCATAAAGGGCGGCAACGCACTTGCGACTCTGGATGTTGCGAGCGTTAAAAATAATGATTCTGTATGAAATCCGTTGTTCACTTCCAGATCCACTTAAAAAAAAACTATTTTAAAAATTAAACCAACAAATTATACAAAGGTTGTTAGATTTGTCTTAGATTTGTTTAAACTCGTATGTAGCGTAAACTACAAAGCATTTATAACTAGAATTAGAAAGTCAGAAACTTTCCTATCTGGAAACGAACAGCAAATATAAAACGCTATTTTTCGAATTTATTTCTTGGTTATATCACAGAATAATACATACTTAAAATATATATATCGTCATATTTTTACGCACAACCATCAGCTCCATACAATTCCCGCAGATTCCCTTGTCCTGCCGGGCGGCGAGGGCGGGCGGGGACGGGGGCGGCCACCTTGGCTTTGTTTTAATATTTTCGCAGGCATTATGAAGGGTTTCCTTGCTTTCAAATAATTTTGGCTTCTGCTCCTGAAGTTTAGATAAAAGTTTCATTCTATCAATAATTAACGACCGCGTTGATGCGATTATAAAGGTCCGTTGTCTTACTTTTCTATTTCTCTCATTGTTTGTTCAATTTTTGATGATTTAAACTAATTAAAATTTCCGCCGATATGAATCGAGATTAAGGTTGTTTTTGGGAAGTGAATTACGAAATAAAATGAGTCGAATATTATACTTTACATGACTTTTTATTATTTAATTAAATAAATCTTACGTTATTGAAAAACGATGTAGTCCAATCAGTTTTTTGATAAAA
>JAOTAV010000007.1:285020-298254 GCA_026546445.1 Cyclargus thomasi
CAGCAGTATTTCCGGACCGCTACGACCTACAAACCTTCAAGAAGAGAGCGTATTCCCTCTTAAAAGGCCGGCAACGCGCATGCAACCCTGGTGTTGCCAGTGTCTATGGGCAGCGGTAGTTGCTTTCCATCAGGTAGCCCGTCTGCTCGCTTGCCCCCTAAATATCATTAAAAAGGCAGTTATAGCTGTTAAAACCCGAAAACCACCCGCGCTGTTAAAACTAATATAAGCCAACCAACATAAAAATCTCAGCTTTACAGTCTAATATCTCAGCTAAATATTATCTCTGACACACTCATCACCTCTTAAAAACCCTTTTATACCCAGTTTCAGAGATATTTATATATAATTATTATATAATTCATATATATTTATATATATTTATATATTTAAATATATTGATCATTAAAATAAACACACAATAAAACAGAGATATTCTAAACGCTTAGCAAAATGCTGTTAGTGTTGGCAGAAAAATAAAAAAAAACGGCGTTGTTCTGTGTTTCGTTCAGTGAGTAAGTTTACCGGTGGCCCAACTTCCCTAAACCCTTATCCCTATTCCTATTCCCTAATTCCTCATAGAGGTCGGGAATGCATTTGCGACTCTTCAGATGTCGCGAGTGTCTATTATGGGTGACGACAGTTGCTTTCCATCAGGCAACCCGTCTGCTCGCTTGCCCCCTAATATCATAAAAAATATATACCATGAAAGACATTAAAATTTGTAACAAGTACTTTTTAAAGTACTTCCGAACTTCAAGATAACTCTAGTTTTAAATGCTTTTCTACAGTGAACAGCAAACAGAATAATAATATCTATGGACGCTTTACACCACGTCAGTCTGGCCCCGTGGTAAGTACCCGAGGGACTTGTGTTACGTGTACCAGACAACGTAAATATATTTAATACTTTCATACTACACACGTATTTAGGAATTTTATTATATGATACACATCTTTAATACACATCCACGACCCAGAAACTTTGAAAAACTTTTTTTCCGTCGACGGGATTGGATCCAGCGAACCCCGGCGTGAGCTACCAAGGTGCACAACCGCTGCGCCACAGAGGTCGTCAATTAAACATAACTTTATCAATATTGTCAAGCATTTAAACAAAAAGCAATTACATTAGAATTGTAACCGGTGTTGCCACACTTCAGGCCAGATATCAATAAATATGCAAATGGCAACACTTAAATATTTATACCAAAAACATATTGACAGCCATTACGAGTGGCTGAATAATTTTATCTAGAGTGGCGCGGTGACAAATTTTAAGTTGGACACTTGCATTATTAGTGCCTTTTCACATGCACCGGGCTACCGCACAGTTACCTTGCCATGTAAAGTTGTAGTGCGACATGACAGCTTTATGTGTGTGTGTGAACGTGCCGTGACCGCGTGTCGTGTGTGTTTATCTTAATATATATAATTCTTCGGTTACTGTGATTTTTATGAAATTTTTTATGTGTTCAAG
This sequence comes from Cyclargus thomasi, assembly GCA_026546445.1. NCBI lineage: Eukaryota > Metazoa > Arthropoda > Insecta > Lepidoptera > Lycaenidae > Cyclargus > Cyclargus thomasi. The sequence continues at coordinate 286,501 of JAOTAV010000007.1, forward strand.
GGGATCTGAGAATGGTGGTTGGAATGGTATCACTCCAGTCGAGCCGGCCCATTCGTGCCGAAGCATGTCTCTTCCACGGCAAAACTTGTGATACAATTTCCGAGTCAATGTATAGACTCCATTTTCCAAACACCACGCATACAAAGCGTGTACCTAATTATCGCGGAGGGACTTCGCATAAGAAAGTATTGAGCTTTACGGCGCGTGTCCCCTCCCGTCCACCCCGGTTTGCCCCCCCAAGGCCCCCAGATAAAAAATCTCCCGTTTCCTTAATTCGTTTATCGGGTGCGGGCTTTGTCTCCGATCGATGGGCAAATGAGCGCGGGACGTGATACGCGTGCATGAGGTGACATCGGCGACCGATGTGACGATTCGAGGTGACGAAAAAAAAAACTCTTTTCGGAAGAAAAAAAACTTAAAATCCATACATCCATACCATTAATGGGAAAGTGTAAAGATTAGGCTTTACACTTTCCCATTAAAAAATAATGAAGAGTAACATGAGCTTCTTTTACAAGTAGCCACTCGTTATTCTTTCAAGTAAGTCTATCTCAAACATCAAGTTAATTGGTTGCTTTGTTAGAGAAAAGAAAAAACTACTTAACCATTTAAGAATGGATACCATGTGAAAATAATTTAATTATCTAATTTTAGTTAATTAGAATTGGTCGTGAGTTCAAGAGACACTTTTTTTATTATACACGTTCGATCGCTAATTGCTAATCTGACAAGAAACCATAAAATTTTAATTAGAAATTAATGACCGAATCCGCAAAATTACTTTGCGCGTCATTTTCGGCTACTCCCTAGAAGACGATATATTTCTAGAAGAAATAGTGTAATTCCTGAGGTAAAAGCCCCTATATCTTAGTGGAGATGAAGTGTATATGTATATATTTAAAGACACATTTATCCATATAAACATAATAAAAAAATGTATATAAATGAAACTAAAATTAAAAATATAAATAAAATATTAAATCTAAGTCCGAGGCTGCGGGCAATGTGCCAATTAGCCTGGCAGCATTATCCCGCTGTATGACATGCCATTTGCATACTTAAAGACAAACCAATCAAATTTACACAAAAATAGTTTAGTCAATTCAAAATGTTTGATATCATTATTAGTTGTTATTATGGTTTAGTACGAAATTGACTCGTTCAAAGTGTATTATTTGTTTTTTATTATTAATATTACTCTTAGATCGACGTTACGTTTCGAGTACCAGAAGAATTTGGCGTTACAATCTCCGTCATAACACGTCGCCATGATGAAAAAATCAATTTGTTTTGGTCGTATAAAACACAAGACATCTCGCAAGAAATTACAATCGGCGCAAATGAGCGGGCAGGGGGCGCACATGTCGTAAACCGCGCTACATCAACGCGCTTGATACTTGATTTTTTTTTAATTACTGATTAAAAAAAAAAGTGCAAAAATGATAATTTTCTATTCGCTGGGTGCACGTGAAAATACGACGGACAGAGCGTTGTTATTTGAAATGTGAAATCACCGCCTAAAAGGAACACTGGGGGTCAAGTTGTTTTTGTGCCACCGTGCGTGCTGTGCACGGTAGCCAGTGAACCACAGGGAACCACCAGTTATAATGTTTTATTTAGAATTTAATTCAGTATTTTGAAAATGTTACAATAATATTTTTAGTCTCACAGTTCAATAAAAGAATAACTACAATCACACGATTATTTATCTCTGTACATGAAAAATTAATTAATTTTAATTGAAAAAAAAATGTAATAGACAATATATTGAACAATCTCAATTTACTAACTCTTACCAACACAATATCTTAAAGCATCAAGACTACTTCGCGGCCTGACACTTTTAATTTTCCCTCCTTAAAAATAAGGTGGGGGGGGGGTGTTTTCGTGTGTGCCTCCCTCAGAGGGACGAAGGGACGGTAATCAAGGCACGCAATCTTCGGCGAACCCTTAAAAACTTTAAAACTCATCGCCGCCGACTCGCCCTGCACGTTACTTATTTACTCTGTGATAAATTTTATGTTGCGTTTCTGACGTCATAACTGTATGAGTTCCGAAGTGTCAAAGAAGCATGGTGTCAATATTTTATACTAGTCCTTGTAAAAAGTTTTAGTGACTTATTTCTAACTAGTCGATGGCCGCAACTTCGTTGCGAGAAAATTTGTATATCACGGGAGCAGTACATTTTCCTATCCTATGTGTTGCCAAGAGTTAATAGCTATTCAATAAAAAAAATATTCGAATTCGTTCAATAGTTCTGGAGATAAGCGCGTACAAAGAGATAAAAAGACAATATTATTTTTGTCGATTTATGTTCTTTTACTGTTTCTAGCCCCTAACATTAACTAATTTGTAAATATATTAATTGTACAGACACGCAAATTTTACTGTTTTATTATATGTATAGATATGGATAATATGTTATTTGAAGAGTAAAGAGTATGTTTGAATGCGCTTATCTCAGGAACTGCTGGCCGGAATTGAAAAAATCTTGTATTGGTTAGTCCCTTCATCGATAAAGTTAATAATAACACGCTACGGTCAATACGAGCCGTGCATAATATTATATGCCTCATAAGAAAAATTTGTTCAGTCATGATATTTCCGTAGGTATAGAAAATTATTATGTCCACCATTACCAAATGATGCATTTTGGATAGTATAAAAAAAACTTTTATTTCAGTTACTGAGATACTCGTACAAAATTCTAAAGACAAACTGATAGCAATCTTAATTCAAGGTTCCTACACGTGCCAACGGCCTTGACCATATATTCAGAGTTTCGATGCTATATCATCATCATCAAATCAAAATCTTTTTATTCAAGTATTTTAAGTACACTTTCGCCGAGACTACGGCGCCTACCACCGGTTCGGGAACTAACCCGGCGAGAAGAAACGGCGTAACAAACTCGCACGGGTCCATCTTTTACCTAAAAGATGGAAAATAACAATAATATGTCTTAACACTAATTTAATAAACAATAATTGTTTTAAATACATATGTATTTGTAAGTCAATGTAAATATTACAATCTATCATATTATGATTTACAAGCTTTTGCCCGCGACTTCATTCGCGTTGCTTTCCCCTGTTTTGTTTCGGGGAATATATTGTCAATTATATTGTATTGTTTAAAAAAAAAAAGTTTATCTTAAACGGACTTGTGTCGTAGTTATTTTGAATTTCTACAAAAAATCTATGCCCACGATACATCGCTCCGATGAACTGTACGCTCAAAGCAAAATTCCTCGTCAGAAGTTAAAGTATGAAAATCATTCTACAATGTATATATATTTTCGGCGAATGTGCTCAACTTTTTAACATAGTTATTAAAGGTTAATACGGATATGTAATTAACATTAATATAAAAAATTATATTAATGTTAATTACATATCCGTATATATTGTGCCTCTATTGATCAATAATTTGGACCAAACAATTGTAAGCCAAATTACTGAAAAAAAATATTAAAAATAAATTAAAAACATTTTTAACCGACTTCCAAAAACCAGGAGGTTATATGTTCGAGTGTGGATATGTTTTTTATGTATGTTACTTAAATAAAGTTTTAAATGAGTAAGATTTAGATACATTGAAAAAAAATTTTAACCGACTTCCAAAAACGAGGAGGTTATATGTTCGACTGTGGATATTTTTTTTTATGTTATTTAAATAATGTTTTAAATGAGTAAGATTTTGAATGTATTTTTGTTAAAAGTTATTATTGATTGTACTACTGCTTTAATTGTTTATGTTTAATAATAAGTATGTAATGTGTTTTAAGAAAAATGTAATTAGTCTCAAAAAAAAAAAATACTGTTATTGTAAGAAAACATTACGCTCCAGACAAACCTGAGCGGTTTAAGGGGTGTAAATATGACCAAAAACGTTATTTTTTATGGAAATAAATTATAAATAAAATAAAAATAAATTTGCCACCCCCTGATGCAAGTGTGCATGAACCCAGTGCTTCAGGAGAGGGTTGTTTATTTTGTCTCTAAGATTTTTCTGGACGATGATAATTTAAACTTATCTCCTGATTCATGAGAAATATTTTTGCGGCATGCGGTGGTGATGTAAAAGTGTAGCTCCAAATCATATGCGTCGATCATCCGTGCCAATAGCGTTTTTTTTTTAATAAAATAAGGTGGCAAACGAGCAAACGGGTTACCTGGTGGATATCAACTACCGTCGCCCACAGAACTGGCAACATCAGAGTTGCAGGTGCGATTCCGGCCTTTTAAGAGGGAATACGCTCTCTTCTTGAAGGTTTGCAGGTCGTGGTGCTGGTTTTAGTTCATTCCAGAGTTTCACTGTGCAAGGCAGGCAGCAGAAAGTTACGCGAAAAGCGGCACTGTGGAAGACTGCCATTCGTCAAGACGATGTTTGTGGTAAATTTTCCGCGTAGTCCGATGGCGAAAAGTTGGTGGAATGGTTCTAAACAATTCCTCTGAGGACTTCCCGTTACGACGATTATGACAGTAAATTAAGAAGAAATGCTATTCATTTGTTGAGGAAATGCTATTCTTTTGTTGAGGAAATGCTATTCATTTGTTGAGGATATGCTATTCTTTTGTTGAGGATATGCTATTCTTTTGTTGAGGATATGCTATTTTTTTGTTGTCCGCACTGCGTGTTTTGACTGCGAGGATCCTGTTTTAATTTTTCGCGTATTTTTCTGCCAGTGCGGATATTCTTATATATAATCATCAATGTGTTTCAAAAAAGAGGATAACATTCGCAGTGGATTCCTAAATCTCATAAAGTAAAATTCGTGAAAATTGGGTGCGATTGGTGACATCTACAGATTCATAAAAGCCAATATGTTTATTAGTAGGTAGGTAGGTTTTATATTATATCTCCATAAAGCACAACCTCGTAAGAAAATCGATAAGCGCGTAAGCTCGCATATTTAATAGGGCATTTTAAAATCGGTTAAATATACGCACATTACGTAGGGCCATTCCGGCGTTGCGTGCCCTTTATAGGGTCGTAAAGTACGCGATTCCCTTTAATTGCCCTGACATTAAAATGTGCGTAAAGTTTGTTTATTTTTCTATAAATACGAGTAATTGGTTTCGGCGTAATCTCAGCTACTGGCAGACAGAAGTTATGTCTCAACTTAAAAAATATTTAGTGCCTATGAAAATTGTATGAAATTACATTATTAGCACTTTTACCATGGGAGAGCCATGCTTCGGCAGGAATATGCCGGCTCGACCGGAGTAATAACACGGCCTCATAGATAACTGGCGTGAAACGGCATTGTGCTGTGTTTCGTTCGGTGAGTGAGTTTACTGGTTGTCCAACTTCGCTAATTAGTGGCAACGCACTTGCGACTCTTCGGATATCGCGAGTGTCCATGGGTGGCGGCAGTTGCTTTCCATCAAGCAACCCGCGACTGTCAATAACAAAGTGACAACACTTTGTTTACAATAGCGTTTTGTATGGAAATGAAACATTTTTTTACAAAGAAGCATCCGTATTATGTACTTGAAATGTCTCGTTGGTACACGCCTTCGCCGGGGTTCGAACCTGCACCCTCTCGCGTGCGAACCCACTTAGGGCTTGCCCAGTAGGTCACGGACGCTCTAAAAATTGGTTCCTGTTATCTGTCATCCTCATGTATGATTTTTATAAATTTTCCTTAAATTTATAATAACCATGCCTATATTTATAATAACCATACTTAGATTTATAATAACCATGCCTAGATTTATAATAACCATACCTAGATTTATAATAACCATACCTAGATTTAACAAGGTAGTCATCACATAGTCTACTTTCACAACAAAGTCATATCTCGCATAAAAGTCCAGTTATCATATAAATAGCGCGAAATATTCAAGCACAAGATAATGATAAATTGTTAGATGGGAGACGTAAAAACATAAAACTCTCCCTACACGTTTTAGTTCATTAGCCTGTATGTCTTATTAGATGTGTGCGTATGTGTGTGTGTTCAAACAGCGGGGGTTTTAATTTTTGGGGGTTCTTTAATGACACTTCTTTGCATCGATTTTAGCGTTTTCGAGGGTTACTCCTTTGTTTTGGGGCTATCAATTTTTATTCGGATAGTGCATGCGTGGCACGCGGGAGTTCTTTATTAGTTTTTGGGACGCGTCAGCTTTTTTTGGGAATTCAAAAGTGGCCAATAACCCCGTTTTTAATTTCCCTCCAACGCGCCAGGTATTTTGGTTTTTTCAACGGAAATAGCGAGAGTTAACAGCATGATTATTTTAAGGACATACTCATCCAATAATGGTGATAAATTAAAATAATATAATTATGTTTAAAAAAAAATATTTTTTCCTTGTAATTAAATAATCGTCTTATAAAGTGGGATAGCAAAAAACGTTGGTTGACTACTCGTTTGCACAAAAAAAAAATTCTCCCGCTTAAACCATAACCCTAAGTTTTAATAAGAAGCATTTTCGATAGTTAAATACGGTTTCTACACGATAAACAAAGCGAAGCCACGAGCAACATCTTGTTTAAACCCACCCGTTAAGGAATAAGATAATCAGAAATCAAAACTCCCAACAATATATTTTAGCCTTATGTACAATGTAATTGTATTAAAACCCGTTCAAAAACACAATTAACAAAAATTAGGGGGTGCCACCCGGCCTCCCCCTAAAAATTTAATTCATCACGGCCTTGTCCTGAGACGTCTTCCCCATCCCCTTTCTTCCAACCTTCTTTCTTACAAGCTTTTTCAGAGCAAGACGGGGATATACAACCTGTATCTTGAGAGCGAAACGAGCTGAATTAAGCTCTATGTTATATCGCTAAGGTGGAAGTTCGAATGGTAGTGGTGTAATTTTTATGTCGTTTTCGGAAATCCGATACAACTGTTTTATTCCGCATTGAAAACTCAAAACAAATAAACGTAGGACGCGGCGAGATAAGGCTTTAATAGTTCCACTCGAAACTCCGTTCCTTTGACTTTTTAAATTACATGTCTGTTTGTTTTATGACGAATCTATACGTCCATAATAATATTAGAAATGCGAAAGTGTTGCTTTTTCCGGGATGAAAAGTTCATCCTGGAAAAATGTATAATAATGTATCGAATCCCGCGCGAAAAACGAATTTTAAACGGCAACCTATAAAAAATAACTGTTGCATACTTGGGTAAATATTGGGATGATTATCTTTGGACGCTTTACACCACGTCAGTCTGGTCCCATGGTAAATACCTGAAGGACTTGTGCTATGGGTACCAGACAACGGAAATATATTTAATACTTTTATAGCTTACACATATTTAAGATTTTAATTTTATTGTTTTATTAATGAAGAACTAAAATGAGACTAAAGCTTTAAAGAGACAGCATCAAAATTATTATCAGGTGAGCTTGGACAAGCAGTTAAAACAATTTTTTTTTTTGATAATTCATATTATGATGACTTTTAGTTTTTTTAAACAATTTCACCTCATTGTTGTTTTACTGATATTAAAAAAATCTGATTGACTGAAGATTTTTTTAACGTTTGGGGTTTTTTCACTCAAATACAGTTATTTTATAGTTTATTATAAAATTTTTTAACTCCATTGTAGGCAAGGTAAAGAAAGCAGGCAATGTAATTTTTTAACTTTTTAAAATCAGTTGGGAGATAGTTCTCTATAGTTTTATTTTGTAGAATTAATTAATTGAGTTATGAACAAAGGTTTCTGGGTTTCAGAAAAGGGGTGGTTAATAATTAGTTTAGACAGCAACAACATGTCAAAAAAGCAATGTCAAATGACAGGATACGTCGGATACGAAAAACAAAATGGCGCTAAAAACAATCATTGCCCATTAATAAATTGAGTGGAAAACCGCTGTCTTTGCCAGGCTCTTATCAGCTACGCCTTCAATTAACCAGTAAATAACCCTATACATAATGAGTTAATACACAAACGCACACACAGCCACGCACACGTACATAACGTCTTTCTTCTTGTATTCTTAATTAGCGCGTGCCGTCTCGCTCTCGCGCGGCGCGTTAATTAGTGCCGTCCCTGTCTCACTTTCTTAATACATTCTTCCTCTCCGTGGTGTTTCTTTGCGTTTTTATTTGTGTGCGTGTCTGTGTGCGATGTTTAATTTACATGTACTTGTATGACAGTACTGTCGCGGCGAAAACGGTTTTCCGTTACGTTTGCGTATAGGGGTTGTTTCTGAAATGTTATGCTTTACGAAGAAATTATTGTAGCTCGCTATAAACAAATGTATTAATTTTTATTTATCGCTAACTTATCCGGTTTTATGAGTAAACAATATTTTATTACTGTTGCAGTTTTAATAGCATTTCTTATGCCCATTTCTGGTAAAGTGTAAAACGTATTTTTGAAAAAATGATATTTAATACATATCTCTACACATTACTCTTAAGATGATTGGCAGCACCTATCAAGGAGCAGCTCAAACCAATGGATAGATAGATGTTAGGGCTTAGGCATCTGCTAAGGCCAATTTTGACAAATTCACCTCAAGGGGATTAAATAAGTAATGGTTTAATGAAAAAAAAACACTAAAGCGTTGCGTTAGAATCAGTGACGTAATTTTTTAATATAATAAAACTATATCAAATAATTACGCCACTTTGAGAAAAATATAAATTAAAACGCCTCATCACACGACTGTACCACCGAGAGTGTAGGAAAGGGTGTCGGGGCCGCACGTACACATAAACACTTAACTTTTTTGACAATCCCCCCCCCCGAACCTTCCCCGCCAGCCCCCCCTCTCGGCGATTCGCTAATTTATGTTGCTTTTTTAATCAATACCCGCCATAGATTGTATCGGCGGGTGTTGTGATTGGAATCGCGCGTGCTGAAGTGACTTTTGGCATATCTTTAATATTTCATACGCTTTTGGGGTTAGTCTTTTTGGAATGTTACACGGTCTTGGATTGATAAAATCGATGTACTATCGGGGAAGTGGATTCAGAGCCAGATTTGCTAAGGTCCGCAATCTGGCTCTATCGGACAGCGGGCCTGAGTGAAAAATATTTTTACTTAAGTTATTAATTATTATAAACATATTATTTTGACTTATAATTACTTATATTTCTAAAAAATATTTTTTGTTAAATTAGCTTTAAGACATAATATTGTTATTTTCCATCTTTTAGGTGAAAGATGGACCCGTGCGAGTTTGTTACGCCGGTTCTTCTCGCCGGGTTAGTTCCCGAACCGGTGGTAGGCGCCGTAGTCTCGACGTTCTGAAAGTGTACTTAGAGTACTTATTTTGAATAAATATATTAAAAAAAAAACCTAGCTGCCTGATCACGACTTATAAATTACATGACATTTTCCGACCACATGACGTCCGCTGGCTCTGTATCAATTTACTTACCTTACTCGATGTGAAATTCGGTGCGCGGATTTTTTCTCAGGCGGGAACCGTGCATTTTGAGCGCAATCATAAGTACTTTTTACACGTACTCGTAAAATGTTAAATGTTTTATTATTATTATTATTATTATTATTACAAGACTTTGTATGAAAGTTATGTAAAAAATATATTTTTTTTGCTTTCGTCAAATCTTTTTTTATGATGTTTAGGGGGCAAGCGAGCAGACGGGTAACCTGATAGTAAGCAACTACCGTCACTCATGGACACTCGTGACATCCGAAAAATTTGCAAGTGCGTTGCCGGCTATTATGAGGGAATAGGGAATGGGAATAGAGATAAGGGATTAGGGAAGCTTGGCCATCGGTAAATTCACTCACTGAACGAAACACAGCACAACGCCAGTTGAGGTGTTTTTCAATATTGTCGCAAAAAGTACACGCATATTAGGTACAGCAAGACGCAGCGGACCGAGCCATTTTTTGATAGAATTTTATAACCTATCGTGGATTCGATGATTAAAATTATGTGAAATTACGCCCCACCATAATGTTTTCGTGCGTTTAATGTAATAAAACGAAGTATACCGTATTAGCGGGCCGAGATTACCGATGATACATCACGGACCCGTCAATCTCGTTAAGTTACGCCAATTTCACGAGTCGACAACCCTAGCGCTAAAAAACTGCGCGACGAGCGAAAAACGACCTTATTAATTTACGCTAAACATCGGTGTTTTCATATATTACAACCAGATAAGCAAAATCAAACTTTATCCGCAGGTGTTAAAATCCAATTTCTAATACACAAAACATTGATGTATTCATATATCATATCCGTGCTTGCAAAATTAAACTTTATAACTAAGTATTAAAGTTGAAAATCGATTGCATACATCTAGGGTTGCCCGCAGCGTGACGGATGGATGTCACGCGTGTCGCGGTTTTTCCGTGACATGTGATTTAATTCCCGCACAGGGGGAACCCTGTAAATGAAGTGAGGATGGGAAAAAATGATAAATCTTATTTACTCATAATTTGAATGGTCCTCAAACGTGGAATATTAAATTGAACTGATTTCGGCTGATATAAATTTCTTACCTGTTCGTCAAGTTTTTATTGGAATTGCTGTAGGAACACGTATGAATATACAGTGTGCCTGAAGAATTTAAAACCGTTAAACCTCGGAGTAGCCCCTGATAGAATTAATATGATTGATGTGGGATATTGTTTTTAATATCAAAATTAACAAGCTTCAGCCCGCAAATTCGCTTGCATGGAATTCTAAAATTGGTAAAAAAAGTTTTTTTGGGATTATTACGTTTTTTTTACAAAAAGTCGCGTATGTTTTAAGTAAAAGAAGCAACCCAAAGTAATAGTTACTCTCGTAAAAGTAGTTGTTACTCTCCGTCCTTTCTACTAAGCTTATGCTCAAATTCAAGTCGATCGGTTGCTTTATTTGTGTAAGCAGGAAGGACAAACGAACACATATTCCCATTTACTATGTAAGTATATTTGGGATAGTAGAAGATATCTTTGGTCAGTATTATCCCCGATCTATTGACTTTGTAAACACTCATGCGTTCAAAAAAAAAAACATTCTGAATTTAAAATTGGCTACCACATAATTCATAGCCAATCACACGGCACGCAAGTGGATTTATAGAGCACGCATCTGCCGCGGGCCACCTGGATTAGCAGTCAGGCTCGTCTGTAATGAGGACAGGCTGGTTACGCTTGTAGCTTCGAGTTGTATTATATCCTTAGGGTCGGTTCGTATTGTGACTTGAGAAAACGAAGCAGTGTGTTAGTGTAATTTAGAAAAATTTAATCCATGATACTTGAAGAGGTGATGCGTTAGCGCGATTTAGAAAACAGTCCACACTTTGAATAGTAACTTTATTAAATGAATATTTTCAATGTGTATCTTTAATTATTTTTTTAGCATGAACAAATTTGAATTTTGTTGTATTTTTCCTGCTCTTTTCGCGTCTAAATAAATGGGGTCTTGTCTTTGTTAATTACTTAAGGTCCCCTGTGGTCGACATTTGACCATAATATTTAAATCAGTCGTGTAGAGGAGCTATAAAAACTATAATCTATTTTCAATTCAATCACAGACTTTGGCAAGACGGTTTCGTTACAAGACCTTAAAATTTTACGTTACGACGTCAACGATATTTGGTGCATGCTTATCGTGTCATGTTAATATATTGTAGTGTGCGTGGTGTTTTATTTATTAAAAATTTGAACATTGTTACAGAAACACCCAGCCTCCAATTACATTAACTGGCCATAGATACTTGATAATTCTGAAATAACGAGATATATAAGGGTGAATCAACTTTTTTTTGTACCGCAATTTCTGCCTTTACGAGTTTAAACCGTAATAATTACTAATTATT
>JAOTAV010000007.1:298354-334242 GCA_026546445.1 Cyclargus thomasi
TTTATTAGTACCTAGTAGTGTTATCATTTATTTTATAACAACACTAGAATTATGGTGTCTTATATTACATGGATCTGAAAATCGGTCAAGTGCGAGTTGGACTCGTGCACGAAGGGTTCCGTACCAGTACAGAGCAAAAAAATTGGGAAAACGCATTTCTGAAAATTAAAAATTTTTTTTAAAAGTTAAAAATTTATCAGAAAGAAATAAAAATGATGACTAAGCTTAAAATTTTTAAAAGACATAAAATTACAATATGGGAATGGTAAAAATCTTACAAGGGCCTCTTCATACTGAAGTAGCCAAGCGCGTCGAATTTATCAATATCATTATGAAAGGAACACAAAGGCAGAAAACATAATTGTTGTATTAAAGCCCCCTTTAAACATTAAATTAATTTTTTATTTTGGCGGCAACTGAAATACATATTCTGTGTTTTACTGTGTGTTCCGTTTTACCCTTTGGGTACGGAACCCTAAAAAAGTGTGTCTGTCTGTTTTCACGCTCAAACGGCTGAACCGATGTTGTTAAAATTAGCTATGAAGATACTTTGAGTCTCGGGAAGGACACAGGATATTTTTTAACCCGGAAAAATCTTCGCTTCCCGCGCAATAAACGAATCTTGTTGCATCGGAGTTTCGGACATCATGTAGTATGTGTCTATTTTGCTCTAATCCTTTTCTAACATTGAAAATGCAAACTCGCATGTCTATTGATTTGAAATGTCGTACAAAATAGGTACGTTAACAATTTGTGTCTAAAGTTGGACGTGCGATCGCAATTGGAGTTCCCCTGCGGCTGTGGATCCTGAGCACTTACAGGTAGTAAACAATACAATGTTACATTTAAAGACCACGCGGTAGTCTTTAAATATAACATGGAATGTAAAAAAAGTACAACTAAGAACATGTGAAAAACATGCAATGTCAAAAAATAACAACTAAGAGAAAAACGGCTTTATATAATTTAAAAGTCTATCTAGGGACAAACAAATATAAATTAAAGTATGACAGTTGACTGCGATGGTTTTACCCAATTCAAATTTTTATAATATAACGATACACAAAAAAGCTAACAGATATGGCATTAAAAAGTCAGTTTCCACAAAAAAAAGTGACGTTCCTTGTTTTCCCGCATCTTTATTTACTGTCAGTATTGACAATTGTATCGGACATTGTATGTTAATTGGTGTTTTCTATTATGTCCCCCTAGACAAGTGGCGAGTGATTATCGTTTACGTAAATCGCTTGTCGTGTTTATGTATACGATTGACATTGATGAAAGAAAAGTCACGTGATCTAGTTGTCGTTCGAAAATGTCAATCCCATTCAAAAATACGACAAGCGATTTTCATAACCGATAATCGCTTGCCACTCGTCTAGGTGGGCTGGGCGGTAGGGGTCTCCCTATGTTTTTTTCTATACAAACTTTTGACATAAATTTAAGAACTGTACCGCTACCGCCTTAATTGGGCGAAATTTATACGTAATAATTGTTTCAAATGTTTTGTTATTTATATTATACACAGATATTATAAGTTTATAAGTATTTAAAAGTAGTTAAAATAAAGTGATCAAAATGCTCAAAATATACATTTTCCTATTTTGCCAATACATCAGAGGTTTGAAGTTTGAAAGTTAATTGTTATTTTGTTAATAATTTTTTATAACTTTATATAACTTCTAAACTCATCCTGCTTGTATTTGTTGAATATTTTACCAAGAACTCACTTTCAACTCTTCTCTTTAACTCACTTTTAACTCTTCTCGGATGACCCGTCTGTTCGTTTGCCCTCTAGTTAAAAAAAAACAGTTTCAAGGTCCATCTTACTTTAAATTATTAGAGCATGTATCGCGTACTGATAAAGTTTCTAATAGGCTATTCACAACCTTTTTTTGACAGATATTGTATAACGAATCTGTCAAAAAAGCTGTGAACAGACTTTCAGAAACTTTTCAGAAAGCGGTGAAGCTGGCCCCTTTTGAATTTTATATTTATTCATACCTTTTGGAATTAATCTTCAAAAATGAAAGGTTTTATCAAAATTCATAGCAACACCCACTTCGATAACTTAATAACAAATTTGTAACTCACGAAAGTCGGATAATACCCTCCCATAAATCGTTATTAGGATAAATAAAATCAAACAAGTTAGGACCGAAGGGACAGCTCAATTTCATGAGAAATGGAGAACATTTTGGCTGAAACATCGTCAACATGAAAACAAGTTGCCGAATATAAGCTTGTACACGTCTTTGTGCTTTTTAGAAATGATATTTAGGGGGCAAGCGAGCAGATGGGTTACGTGATGAAAAGCAACTGCCGTCGCCCATGGACATCCAAAGGGTCGCAAGTTCGTTGCCGGCCTTTATGAGGGAATAGGGAATAGGAACAGGGGTATTAGGGAAGTTGGGCCACCGCTTAACTCACTCACTGAACAAAACACAGCACAACGCCGTTTCACGCCAGTTTTCTGTAAGGCCGTGATATTATCACTCAGGTCTAACCGGCTCATTCGTGCCAAAGCATGGCTCTCCCTAGGCAAAGAATATCAGTATTGTGTACTTAAGATCGCCTCCACCTGGGTTCTAACCTGCACCCTCTCAAGTGCGAACCAAAGGTCTTACTAAAGTAATATTAAATTTTAACAGGAATTTCATTTGATGTCACGTGCGAATGACTGAGTCGATTGAAAATATAGGTTCGGCTAAACTATAATCCGAGATTATAAAGTTGAAAACTATGTAATTAGTTCGAAGTCGGTTGGGTCACTTCGGTCGGATTCATAATATTGGGTACAGATCAAAGCCGCCACACTTTTGTAATACACATGTATTTTTGATAGATTGAACGTATTGTCCCTACTAAAACAAAATAATGTTTTTAAAATTAGGAAAAACTATCTTTAATATATTGCAACCTAGATATATTTATTACAAAATAAAACATTAATATAAGCTTAAATTGACATAAAGGAATGGTTATTGAAACAAGGTATGTGTTTTTTGGGAGAAAATTAGATACTTATAATAATATTTCTACGCATGTGTCTAGAACATAATTATATAATAACATCATAGCTATTTTTAATGTTTCCCATATTTTTACTGTCTATTATCCATGATTTATTTTAAACACGAATGAAACCATCCAATTGCATCTAAATTTAAATGTGACGTTAATAGAGTCTTTTACAAAACTCTATGGAGTAGTAATTAGAGTTTTTACGTCGTGAGTCCAAACGACACACCAATTTACATCGAGCGAGCCCGTAACTCTCACGTGAAAGAAGGCACTTACTTTAATTAGCAATATATTCAAAGTGCAATTCTCTTATGTCTCCCTACTTCCTAGTCCGTGGTGAAGTGAACGATACATTTTCCGGAACAACAGTATCACGACACTCCATACAGCTGATTTTCAGCTTGACGATGATATCTTTTGTATTAGTTGTCATCACTGATTAGTGCAGAGCTAGAAAACGATTAAAAAACAAAGTCACACACGAAAGAGGTTTTAAAATATTTTTGTTTAATACGTGCCATTAAATAACCCTAAAAGAAGAAAAATGCTTATTGCAATATATGATATGTATGGAAGACCAACTTCCCTTCAACGCATCCCCTATCCCTAATCACGTTCTTTACTCCAGTAGCAAAACCCTCCTTCAATTATTATTTATAACAAAAAATTAAAACCAACTTCTAAAGAAAAAAATACTGAAATGGTACAAAGGAAACTAAAAAGTATTAAATAAAATTTATTCTTTGATAGTGCCTGTTTCAGAATTCGGTGAGGCATCAGCCTATTTCCGTACATAATCTTCAAAATTTTAAAATCGCTACCAGCTAACATGTCATGATTTGTCTAAATTTAAATTTTTGACTAGTACCGACTTCAACACAAAACAAAACAGCCAAACATATAACCTCCTCGTTTTTGGAAGTCGGTTAAAAATAGCACTCTCAATAATTATCATCTCAAATTTTGTTAAATTAATATTGTTTGTTATGATTTTGGGATACTTCTGTTAACACAGAGGCTGTGGACAAACGTAAAAATAACATTTTTTAAAATGAAATTAGAGAGCAAGCGAGCAGACATGTTACCTGATGGATACCGACTGTCAAACAACGTCGCCAATTGACACTTGTTTATTGGAAGCCTTGCATATGCGTTGCCGACATTTTAATGGAGGAATTAACTACGTGAAATAGGGAATGAGGTGGGGGAAGTGGGCCTCCGGTAAACTTACTCAAGCACAAGCGCTATTCCACGCCGGGTTTCTTTGAGGTCTTGGTATTTCTGTTGTCGAGCTAGCCCGTTCGTGTTAGGTAGGGCTCTCCCACGGCAATGAGCATTCGTATTGTGTGCTTTTCTAACAAATGCCCACCCACTAGGGCACGGACGCTTTTTACTGGTCCTGTAGGGAAAATAATAATAAGACAATAATAGGGTTCGGTACCCAAAGGGAAAAACGGGGCTCTATTGTAAGACTTCGATATCTTTTTTTATAGATATATATACATTATATAATAAAACTAAGAGGGCAAACGAGCAGACGGATTACCTGATGGAAAGCGACTGCCGTCGCCCATGGACATCTGAAGAGTCACAAGTGCGATGCCGGCCTTTTATGTGGGAATAGGGATAGGGGATGGAAGTTTGGCCACCGGCAAGCTAACTCACTGAACGAAATACAATGCCGTTTCACGCCAGTTTTCTGTGAGGCCGTGGTATCACTCCGGTCGAACGGCGAATCCGTCTATCCGTCTGTCTGTCTCCAGCACTGCAGGATGTATAAATTTAAAAAAAAAACGGTAATAGCTACATAGTGAAAATTTTCACAGAATATGTATTTCTATTGTCGCTATAATAACAAATACTAAAAACAAAATAACAACATTTTTTAAAATTTCAACCACAACCGTGTTTTTGCTATTATGTTAGTTTAGATAATAGATGGCAATGCTGTACGTCTATAACGGTCGTACTACGTGGTCTGTTAGACGTGCTTAGTTTTTAAAAATAACTTTTCCTAATTTTTTGCTATCCATTGGAACGGAACCCTTCGTTTGCGAGCCCAACTCGCACTTAGCCGGTTCTTAAGAGTCGATCGCTCCGTGCCAAGTATTTTCTACTCTGTATTGTACATATATTTCCATTTTCTATTATTATCGGCTTCCAATAAATTTTTATTGTCTCGATGTCGACAGGGGTCGTGAACATTTTAACGCGAAGGGAATTTTTAAAAGTAAGGGGGTATCCATGAAGTATCTCATTAAAAATTTGAATGTAGCCTTTGTCTGTCTGTCTATCAGTCTGTTACCTCTTTACTCCCAAATCAGCGAACAGTTTTGTTGAAATGTGATAATGCCGAAACTCTGTCGTATAAAAATTTGTTTATCACGCGGACATTTTCCGGGTTTTTGAAATATCCTATGGGATTCAAAATATCTCCGTAATAAATGTGAGCAAAATAAATTCAGCTATTTAGGCATTTATAACATCAAGTATAGCATAAAAATGGGGTAAGGGGTACATATTTCAAATCTAATTGTAATTGCTAAATTTAATGTTTCATATTATAGGTGTAAAATTGCAAAGTGACGTCATAGTACATCCTGGAGAGCGTGGGGTCTCACTAATACAGACCACCCTAAGGTGGTCCATATTAGAGACACCCCACGCTTATCTAAATAAGAAGGGCTAGGAAGAGGTGTTATCTATATATTATGCGAGCGGAAAACTTTGTACCCCTTTTTACGAAAGACGCGTAGATGTAAAATCATGAAATTTCTCCCAGTTGTAGTTGTTACGTAGGAGGAGCGTGGAATACTAATATTATTATAAAATTTGCTTAAATCTTGCATATTTTTAATAAATAAAACGCACAATATTTTGACATAACAAAATAATCATACACAAAATACTCTTTTGTTTATGGTATTTTTATAAATAGTTTAGTAGGCCTGGTAACGTGATCTTGAATCCAAATTGAACTGTGATAGATCATGGCTTTGTATAGCGCCTATAAATATTATTATTTTTAATATTGAAGGTCGAATTTCGACTATACGGCGACCTCTAGTAAAATTTTTAAAAATTGTGACGTACATTGTGGACGGTCCCAAAAAGGGTTAATTTCATATTTCGGCGATCCTACTCCATTATGCATAAAAACATGTTTATTTTAAACAGAAAGCTCTTTTGAGAATGAAATTGTAGGTTGAAAAAAGCCAATAAACGATTTCTAGAACGGAGAGATTTAGGCGTGTAAAGCCATACATTTTCTAGCATTATTTCGTGTGAAACAGTACATTAAAAATCATTTATTTCTGAGTAAATTTGAAACAAATGTTTTCAGAATGTCTACATGTTGACCTACCACCGGTTCGGTAACTGCCGTGCGAGAAGAACCGGCGTAAGAAAAGCACGGGGCCACTTTTAACCCAAAGAAGTGGCAAAATCATCTTTTTAAAATAAAAATATACAATAAAATGTAACTTATCCAATACATTGCTAATAAAAAAAAATAAATTATAATAATACTAACGGACCCGACAGACACTATCCTGCCAGTTGAGGATTGTTAATCTAAACAATTCTCAAATCCCCGTGAGTACCTATGAAAAAAATCAAAATATGTCCAGTCGTTAAGAAGGAGTTTAGTGACAATACGAGCATAGAAAAATTCTTGAATATTAACTCTATATCCCCGTACAAGTTTGCGGTATATAAAGTGTACCGGAAAAACTATGTATAACACCTAAATAAGGGGTATCCATAGGTTTGGACTTCAGGATACTAATTTAAGCATAAGTGTAGATAAGTTTAAAAAAAAAAATAGGTCGCCCTTTGGTAGAAATTCAACCATAATCACAAGCTTCAATTTTAGCATACAGGTTTTGTTACCAGGCCATTAAATTTTATTTAAAAAAACAAACTTCATGTCGTGTCGAAAAATTTTAGTGTGCGTAGCGTTTTATTTATTAAAAATATGCAAACTTAAAGCATATTTGAAAATAATATTAGTACTCCTCGCTCCCCCTCCATATCAACTATAACTGGAAAAAATTTCATGCTTTTGCATCTACGCGACTTCCTTAAAAAGAGGTACAAAGTTTTCCGCTTGCGTATCAATATATACATATAGTTATAATTAAATGTAATAATATTGTATAACTAGCACCATCTATGAGTAAAGATGTGCGACTCTAAAGAAGAACTTAACGAACTTAGTATCTACATGTATCCAGAATCGTAAAAAAATCTTTCACAGCCACGAAATGCCTTGGAAAATCCAGTATCTAAGGATTTAAAAATCTCGCTTGCCCTCATAAAGCTGCGCTTTTTGACTAAGATACATTAAGATTTAAGATTTCCCATTACCATAACTTTAATAGAAAATTATAGTCTAGTTCTAAGAAGTCGGGTTTTTCTGAGTAAAGATTTCTATGATGGCTTTCCCAAGGGATGATATAAAGAGCAGTATTAAGTAACAAAAGTGTCATTTAAAAGCTGCCTAATGTGGCATACGTACATTAGCTTTTAGCTGACAATGTTGATGAGAACTACGTATACAATTTACGTAATAATATATTTAAAATTATTTTTTTTTATATTTAAAATAAATAGCATGGTTGGAGTTAGATTGTTAAAGAAGATTATAATAATATTTTGCGCTTTTAGAAATTTCTAAGCCATACTACACAAATAGCCTCTGTGTTCGCATTGACTGCTTTTAAATGGAAAAAAAATTATCTTATAAATGAAATTCTCGTGTTACAAATCACAATATTGTTGGTTACTATTCATGGTTTATACTTAAGAAAGAGACAGAGTTAAAGGAGTCACTTACTTACAAGTATTGAGGGTTCCGTACCCTTTTACGAAGACTTCGATGTCTGCCATCGGTCGGTCTGTCTCGGTCCAGATTGTATCTCAAACACGGTAATAGCTAAAGAATTCAAATTTTCATAAAATATGTATTTCTGTTGCGACTAAAACGAAAAATATTAAACCAAAATAAATTAAATGTTTAAGTTGGGCTCTCATACAGCAAATGCGTTTTCGCCAGATATTTCCTTTTGATACTAGATGGCGCTGCAGTGTCGTCGCTTGATACGACGTGATCTTTTAAAGCTGTTAAGCTTTCGGAAATCTTCCTTACTTATTTTACTCTCAACTGATACGGAACCCTTCAACTCGAACTTCGCAGGTTTTTACCCGACGGTGCCAGAAGGGTTATGTTTTTCAAGAGTATGTATAATTGTTCGGCACGCTTTGATTGGTTTGAAAGGTGTCGTTAAATTTGTATATACTGTGACAGTGACACTAGTTATAATAACAAAATATTAAAAAAAAATCTTAATGTCGAATTTTTGGCGCCAAATTAGAATATTGCATTGCTTAAATTGCAACAGTTTCTGTAGCCGTGTCTTGTGTTTCTGGAGATCAGCTTGTTTAAATTTAGCTTGTTCAACCTTAATTTTAATCGAATTTACGATTCTTCGGAAATGGAATAAGGGAACCAAAGTTTTGACGCTTTTAGCTTGTACACGGCCTGTTTACTTTTTGACGTAAACAATTAACACGACAATGTCAAATTATGGTAATATCCATCAAAAGGTTGGACACCCCTATCCTTTGTGAAGGATTTTATTAAAAGCCGGCCAAGTGCGAGTTGGACTCACGCATGAAGGATTCCGCGTCTGTAAAGAGCAAAAAATTTGGAAAACTTTTTCTGGGAGCGATGGAGGGACTTTTTTTTTTATATTTAGGGGGCGAGCAAGCACACGGGTTACCTGATGGAAAGCAACTGCCGTCGCCCATGGACACTCGCGACATCCGAGGAGTCGCAAGTGCGTTGCCGGCCTCTATGAGGGAATATGGAATGGGATAAGGGATTAGGGAAGTTGGGCCACCGGTCAACTCACTGACTGAACGAAACACAGCACAACGCCGTTTCAAGTCAGTTTTCTGTGAAGCCGTGGTATCACTCCGGTCGAGCTTCCCATTCGTGCTGAAGCTTGGACTTCTTGAGATATATATATTGTCGAAACTGGCAGGCTGACGGTGGGGTAGCGGCCCACTGGGAGCACGTACATGTTGCCAGTGCGCTGGTACCGTGGCGCAGATACGCCAAGTAGACATTATTGTATCTTATTTAATTATTTATTTTTTTACTAACACAGGAATAAAATTCATGTTTATACTAACACATGTGGACTATGTATGTCTGCAATAAACACATTTTATTTATTTATTTTATTTAAAACGAAGAAAACGGCTAAAACACACATGGTTTGTTGTATAAGAGCCCCCTAAATATATATTTTTTCTCTTTTATCCACATCCAAAAAACGATGGTGTTCTTTGTTCGGCTATTTTTAATTTTTTAGTATTTTATTACAGCGGCAATAGAAATACAAAATCCGTGAAAAATTCTACTATCTAGCTGTTTGTTCTTGAGATACAGCCCGGAGACAGACGGACGGACAGAGACGGGCATCGAAGTCTTAGTAATATATTCCCGTTTTTACCTTTAAGGCACGGAACCCTAATAAAGGACAATTATTTTGATTACACAGAATATTATGCTTACTAATTAAATTACTAATTTACATCTCAATCCCGCGGTATACGTGGTACGTGCAGGAGTCTCACGCGGCGCATCTTAATAATAAATTATAACTGGATGATACTCCCAATCCCGCTGCACCGAAATTAATTCATCGCGTGGAAACCGTACATATTTCGGGGATAAAAAGTATTGTGTGTCCTCCTCCGGCACTCGAAGTGTCTTCATACAAAATTTCAGCAAATTCGGATCAGCGGCTCGGAAGTGAAGAGGTAACAGACAGCCATGCTTCCGCATTTGTTAATATGGACTATGGATATTATAATTCTTGTGCGCGTGTGTTACTGAAATCTTACCGAGGACCAAACGACTGCCTGGGCCGATGTTGATGAAATTTTGTGTGTGAGTGGAGTCTAAAAGATGATTTGTCCGCCGGCAGCAACTACCGTCGCCCATAGACACTTGTAACATCCGAAGTCGAAGTGCGTTGCCGGCCTTTATGAGGGAATAGGGGGACTAAGGTAGTTGGGCCACCGGTAAACTCACTCTCTGAACGAGACACAGCACAACGCCGTTTCACGTCAATTTTCCGTGAGGTATCACTTCTGTCGAGCCTGCCCATTCGTACCTAAGCATGGCTCTCCCACGTCAATGAGCATCCGTATTATGTACTTGAGATCGGAAAATGTCTCATTGGTACACGCCTCCACCGGGGCTCGAACATGCACCCTCTCGAGTGCGAACTAAAAGTCAACCACTAACTACTAACTAAAACTGAGACTTTTCTTTTAATTATACTATTTATCACTTTTTCCACTTTCCATTGCTAGAAACCTGACCACAGCGACACTTATGTGCGTAATTTACGCGAGTGAAAAACGAAATTGCTATTTGCTATTATTGCTAAGTAACGCTCATAACTCATTACAAAATGGCCACGCTATTAGGGGAAACGGTCGATCATGCGTTTTGATTATGCTGAATGAGTACGATCGTTTTGATAATGCTGTGATGGATTAAGTTAAAAAACGCGATGAGAAACTTTCAGAGTGAAATAAAGAACATCAACACACCCTTAAGTCTCTATATATATCTTATCAGCTACTTTTATTACACCCTACCAAATACTAAGAACTCGCGGACTCAACAGACAATCACACGTCGGCCAATTTGTGAATCTAAGCCATTCTCAAGTCCCTTTGAACTCGGTCGGAAAATTTCCATTCGTTTGGAAGGAGTGACAAACAAACACTCACAACAATTTATATAATATAAAGCTGAAGAACTGAATATCTATCTTCTATATAATCTAGACATACGACCGTGTGTCCGCCAAGTTCGAGCACAAAAAGCGACAAACTGGCCGTGTGTTATATTACACGTTATTTCGTGGTCAATTTCGACCCCTCTATAACTCAAAATCTATTTTATTTACCCATATAAAATTTCTAGTATCTGTTGAGATCCCCTTACTTATCTAAAATACAAAATTTCATGAATATACTTATTGTAGGTCTTGAGATATTGACGTCAGGAAATCGTTATTTTTACTATACACTCACTGACTAACTTATCAGAAATCTAGACCACTTCTAATGGTCGTATTGACTTGAAATTTGGCAGGGAGGTAGGCCTTAAAATCAAGGTAAAGAAAAAAATCTGAAAATGACCAAGTGTGAGTCAGTTTCAAAAATACCCGGTGTAAATTAATACCCCTGAGGAACTAAAACGAACTAAATTTATCTACATTTATATAATACACCTTCGAATGGTCGCACCGACCTGAAATTGCTTACGAAGGTTTGTTTAGTCAAAGTGAAGTAAAAATCTGAAAACGGCCAAGTGTGAGTCACTTTCGAAAATAACGAATGTGTGAGATCCACTATAAGTATGGAGCGTAAATGAATTAATAATAAGTAAATACTTATTTAAGTTGGTAACTACATGTATACCCATATGGATTATTGATAAATGCGCCTGATACAAAACAAGCCTCTGTGTTTCTCTGTCGCGGGAATCAAACCCGCGACGACATACGGCGTGTAAAGCAGGGTCACTATCAAACCAATACCTATGCGCTAAATCCACGGTTAAAAATTCAAGAAAATAAAGGTGTCGGTCGGATTCGGATACTTAGCTACTCGTCAGCTCGGCAGACGTCTGCTACTGGACAGATCGGCGGTTTCACGATCATAGATTAGCTAATAGTGAAGATGCCACTGCCTATGTCAGTCAGTTAGTTTATCTAGTCCATTTAGTTACTCTACTTCATTTCTTTGTAAAAAGCATAGTGCATATTGTAAATCTGAATGATAGTATAAATGAGAAATTTCCTTAACTAACTCAATCATAAGAAAAAAAAATAAACAACCTTTCAAAAACAAATGAAATCCCACCCAAAACAAAAATGTGAAAGGCTGCCAAGTTCGGTAATATGGGAATGCCTTACCTTTAAAATAAGGGAGATTTGAATAAGTACTAAGTTCCATACACATACCTCTGTTAAAAATAGTTACAGGAATGCACATTTGATTTTCTGCAGTTTGGAAAGTAGATTCTAAATAAATATCATATTAAATACCTAAAATTCTAATACTAACAGGAACGCAAATCTTTTTTCCAGCAGTTTCCTGATAACATTTTTTTTCTATACTTTTTAATGATGTTACTTGGCAAGATTTCACACAACTTGTTTTAAACCTACGCAATGAGTCAAGTATATAATTTTCTATAAAAACTTGCCCTATTAAAAGAAAATAACATACTTGACTGATCGCGTTTAGTAAGTTTATAACAAGGTGTGTGAAAACTTTTTGTTTTGGGTGAGATATATAAAATAACAAGTCCTGATTAATTAACTGACTGACTGATTCATCATCGCCGAGCAAAAACTGTTAAAGCTACAGCTATGAAATTTGGTGAGTAGGATTTTTTTATTGGGTAGACATCCGCTACTACTATTCAAATTCCTATTACAACTATTTACAACTATTAAAATTCCTTTCTTAAAAGGAATTTTAATAGTTCTACCCTTGAGGAGGTGAAATAGGAGTTGTTTGACAGTTCGTCATTTGGTCAGTTAAATACATTATTATTTCTGAGTTTCTGATTTAAAATAAATGAATATGTGTTCAAGTATTTTTTGAAATTCTACCCCTAAGAGGGTGAAAAGGGGGTTTAAGTTTCTATCATTTTTCCTACGAAAGTTTGTAATTTCTTAAGTTAGGGACCTATAATTTTGTTTCTAAACTGCTGATTCAAAATAAATGAATACGTGTTTAAGTGTTTCATAAAATTTTACTTCCAGAGGGTGAAAAAGGGGTTGAAAGTTTGTCTGAAAATACTTCTTAATGCGAGTGAAGTCGCAGGAAAAATCTAGTATAATGTAAAGCTGAATCTTAATAATAGAAAGATGAAGAGTTTATTTGTTTGAACGCGATAATCCCAGGAACTACTGACTGGAAAATAAAAAATCTTATTGGATTAGTCAATTTATCGAAATTTATAGGCTATATAACATCAAGCTACGACCAATAGCCAAGCAGTAATCAAAAATGTTGTCAAAACGGAATAAATAATATATAAAGTTTCACGCGGACGTAGACGCGGGCAATAGCTAGTTATATGCCGTCACCAAATACGTTATAAATACTAACATAATATATAATATACCTCGCATGTTATCATATATCTTCAGGAAATCACAAAGTAGATTAGAAGTTTTTCAATAAGCTATTTTTGTCTGGTCATCCAACCTGTTACAAGCGGTTGAAGTCCTTATGTAGAAATATATCTTTATATTAATACGCGAGCGGAAAACTTTATACCCCTTTTTACGAAAGATGCGTAGATGTAAAAGCATGAAATTTCTCCTAGTTTTAGTTGATACGGAGGAGGAGCAGCGAACACCAATATTATTTTAAAATATGCTTTTATCTTTCATATTTATAATAAATAAAACGCTACGCACGCTAACACAAACTACAATATTTTGACATAACACGATAGTCATACACCAAATACTCTTTTGTTTTGAAGTCCGTTTTTTTTTAATTTATTGGCCTAGTAACGAAACCAATATGCCTAATTAAAGTCTGTGATTTATTTGAGAAATTTACTCTTGTACTTCTAAATTAACATAAAAGTCAATGGTGACTGACATAAAGATTTACCTACTGACGCACGGTCTAAGCCATTCAGAGCCATGCTTCAGTACGAATGGGCCGGTTCGACCGGAGCTGAGTAATACCACGGCCTCACATAAGACTGGCGTGAAACGGTTTTGTGGTGTGTTTCGCTCAGTGAGTTTATCAGTGGCACGACTTCCCTAATCCCTTATTCCCTCATAAAGGCCGGCAACGCATTTGCGACTCTTCGGATATCGCGAGGCTTCACGGGCGAGGGCAGATTCTTTCCATCAGGTAGCCCGTCTGCTCGTTTGCTCCCTATATCATAAAAAAAATCTATGAGTATTGATTATAAATGCGAAGTTAGCTTGACGAAATAATGTAAAAGTTTCTTCTTGCTCGGCCCAAAAACGATACCACCGCGCCGTTTCCCTTTAAGCCGATCCATTCGTGTGTGGCTCTCAAACTCAAATATAGACCACCGAGCATGGTTCGCTGGAATCAATTTAACTTATTGTCACTTTTGTCATTACTTTGGGCTCACTAAGAGAGTTCCAAGCGGAACGATATTTATAAGAACAAGAACAAGAATACTTTTATTTCGTCATCACACAACACATACAGAACAGCAGATTATGACAATGTAAAGTAATACACAACAGTCGTGTACATAGTGTGTGATGTCAAAATTGGCCCAGACTCAGCTAAACGCAGCAAGCATGCTTACAAGCAAACAGGCTTACAAGCAAGCAAGCTTACAAGCAAACAAGTTTACAAGCAAGCAAGCTTACAAGCAAACAAGTTTACAAGCAAGCAAGCTTACAAGCAAGCTCGCTGCACTGGTATTCTGCGAGGGCCAAATTTATAAAGGTTAGTGGCCTTTTTCACCGTTCCCGCTGAGTTTCGGATAGGCTATCGACAATTTTTTTTAAAGGTTCTCCATATGTAATATGAATAAATGTAATCTAATGGATTGCATATCAACAACTTATTGACAGATTATACATGCATAATCTATCAAAAAAAAATTGTAGATAACCTATCCGACACGTATCAGGAAGCGATGACACAGGCCTTTAATATAACATGTGATTATATTTTATTCATTTGCTTCATAATAAATTATATATGTTAAGCGTTTCAAGACTTTTAACAGTTTACTAGAAATATATTTTTTTTGTCTTTAACTTCTAAACAATGAAAAAAAATGTACTAATTCCCGTATTCTGTCAGTTTTTTTTATAACTTTTGGATTTGTTTTTAATCAAGACAACAGTACTAGTTTTTTTTAATAACACGTGATAGCGGAAGGGTAAGTTAGGGCGAACGTTAACCTTACAGCGAGAGTGAAATCACTGAGGTTAGAAAACACAGGGTTGTATTACAGCCATCTACAAATAAACACGTTGGGCTGTCTGAGTGTCTGTTAAATAAATTTATATTTAAAATATACGAAATTTATAATTAAAGATTCATTACATACATAGTGTCTTAATTCAAAAAAAAAAATAAAAGTTTTCAAGCGTTCTCACACTCTCCGATCCGATGTAAAAAAAATTTTAGTATTTTTTATAAAAAGTAAATTAAAAAAAAATAGTTTTGCATGTTACTGTTAACACTATTTAGTGAATGTTGTGTTGCCTATAAAGGTGTGTGCGTCAGGTATTCATAATTATTATTGTACTTTCTTATTGACTGTTAACTTTTAATAAATATACTGTTGGTATAAAAATGTGTCGGGTGCCGATCCGATGTCGGACGAAATTAAATGTATGAATATGTCTTTCATATTGGCCGATCCGATATATCGGAGAACTACGTGCTGTGCCAAGTGCCGACTGTCGGCACCCGACATGGATGTCGAATTCGAAAAGGTTCTTCAAATTTAATCAAACAACATTATTTTAAAAGTTGAAGCAGCAACTTAAAGGAATTCATAATTTAATAAGAAATAAAACAGGAAAATGTGGATGTTTAGCATAATATAATTGAAAATTGTCGGTGGCGAAAACGAAAAAAATTACAGGAAAACTGTTACTGACATTAATGAAAATCGTTTTAATCGTTTTCCGAGAAACGACAAAGTTTATGAGATCCTGAAAGTCTTATTATATATTGAAATATATATTTTTTATTAAATTAATTTAGTACGAGGCCCTTTACGTTTTTGAAATTAAATTATAAATTATAATGGTGTTTTTGAAATTGAATGATAACTGTCGGAAGATTCATATTGATATTTGAGCCAATAGACTACCCGGCTTATTGGCTCTTCGGAATCAGGAGAATCTCAGAAATCAGTTTTCCGTAACAGGTTTCCTCACGCCGAATCCCTCATTTAGGCACCCAAATGCTTTGAATCAGTAGAAAAATCACTAGCGAGTGCACACGTTTATTTTCCGAACGGAACGATTTCCGCATTAATATATTAGGGTATCTGATTGCAAGAACGAATTCGAACGAAGAACAAGGTAAATGTTTAAAAAAACAAAACGACTGCAGGAACCGTTACAAATGAACAATGCTATATTCGAATTGGGCACTAAAAATCCGCCATTTTATTTTTTTTTTACTTTCACAGTAAATACGAATCTAACAACAGCTTTTAAGCCAAAATCCATCAAGCCGTTTAAGCTGCAGAGCGTGTCAAATAATTATATTTACATACATACATATTCTCGAAAACAGGTTATGTTCCTTCTGGTGCAGTCAGATAAAAATACAGGAAACTTTTACGGCCGGTCTATTTCATAATTTCGATTCGGAAACTTTGCGAATTTGTGATTGGTCAGTGCTTAGCGTGGCGAGCGTTCATTGGATGTTGAGCGGTGACGTTTCCGAATCTAAAGCTCTATTCTCAAACCGCGTATGAAAATCTTCGAAGTCGATCGATTCGTCCGTTTGAGTTTCAAAATGGTTTAGGAGAAAGGTCCCTGAGTCAAATTACGCATCCTATATTCAGGTCTACTATGAGTTTAATGTGTGAGTATTTATCGACACTCGATAGCGACTACGTAACTTTTTAGTGTGGCAAAAACTTACAGCGCCTCAAGCGACCATTTGCGGAACTAAAATTGTCATACTATAGTGATGTGTGTAGTGATCCTGGTAGCTTATAATCAAGCTGCTGGTGTGCCTCTTAGAGACGATTCCAATATCGAATACCATAATCGAATTACATAAATATTCGAAACACGTCCCTATTGAAATATTCAAAATATTTCCCAGAAATAACCTTTGATTATGTTTCAAAGTTCATAATCGAATTATTTGCTTCACTGTACATAAAGGGATGAAACTTTGTTCATAAAGCCGACATAAGCATATAATATACTAAGGGCCTAATTCACCGCTACCGATAGTCTATCCACAACTTTATCTGACGGAAGTAGTATGGAAAATCTGTCAAAAAAGTTGTAGATAGCCTAACAGAAACTTTATCAATAAGCGATGAAACAGGCCCTAATAAATATATTTTTGTACTTAAAGTGATAACTAACTTAATAAATGCAAGTAGGTAGTTCAGAAATTATCCGCACCCGTATTCTTATCGATATCCGTAGTCGTATCCACAACAATACCCCTATTCGCATCTGCATTCGCATCCTTTGAGACGTCCTACTGAAATGGAAAAGTTTTGAAACTAGTCACCCAACATTTTTTGTACTCTTTTATTTACTATCTAAATGAATAAATATATATTTTAAAAATTAAAAATAATACAATATTCATTATTCTATATATTGTAATTAAATAATTAATTATTCTACGTCAAACTTACACCACAATATGAAATAAAATCAGTAGTACAAATGTAACACAGCCATACCAAATTTTCTGGCAAAACAGGCAATACGCTGAGCTTACAACTCTAAGCATGAATGCGAGAATTCCCTCAGCACATCTGGAATTTAGTGGTTGAATTCAGGCATGCGTGACACGCATAACGTAGCTTGTCGTTACCTGCAGGCTATCCTGTCATGTTTAGCGTGTATGCTATATATAAAGTTCCAGGAATCGTTTGAATGAAGCTGTAGCTAAGAACAAAAACGATTGAATATGGTTTGACCACAGATTATAAATTTGTAGATTAATAAAATAGTTTTCTATAAAATATTAATAGATTACATTCAATTTTTTTTATTTTTGTGTTAAGAGTTGCGACGAACTTCTCAATAGCGACTGAGATTTTTTGTTATTCTGTGTATTTAATTAAGAATCTATAATAATTATAAAATTTTGAATATAATTAATTCCCTAAAATTTACATTTCTCCTTTCAATTCTGATTTTTTTTCGCATCACGTAATATAACATTAATTTGTGTACATTAAGCGCCTTATTCGTGAAAATATTTTAACCGTAGTAAGCTTATTAAGGTTCGCTGTCCCTTTCTGTCGTGTGACGTTTTCAATATTCCAAAAGGGGATAGCGAACCTTGATAAGCTTAATACTGTTAAAATATTTTTAATATAATCACGATTTACTTAGTAAAAAAAAACTATTTTAGAAGTACACAAAAATCCCATTTAAAGGTTAAATTAACTTGATAGTACAGCAGGCAAAGCCGTGCAGAACGAACAAGCTAGAACCGATTTCGAAATCGGTGTTAAGTTACTAGCATTGCTCTCATTTAAATATGGAATCATTAGGTACAGCTGACATTGATCTTACCACAGCCTCCGTGGTAAAACGTGTGCTTTTACTTTTTTTTATATATATTTTTTATTTGCACAGCGAAGGCAAAAAGGTGACTTTTTATTTTGTTTAAAAGCAAAGAAAACTACGAAGTAAGTGTTAGTCGTTATTAAAAAAAAATGTGACAAGTGTTTTGTGATGTGTCGTGTTGGTTTTGTTGTTGGGTTTACGAAAATGAAATTTGATTCTTGGCACTCGCTGAATTAAGATAAAAAATACAAATCGTTGAACAAACGAAGGATTTTCTACCGGATTTGATATTTCCAGTAAAGGATATAACGGTTATCATCGGATTTTTATAAGCCCTTCAGAGTTGTTTGTCTAATATTTTATACTTGAAATATAAAAATAACGACGTAAATATTAAAATATACGCTCCCAATACCAGCGACAATCCCACTAGGAGAAACATATTTTTTATTTTTATATTTAAAGTAATAATATTAATTATTTTTTGCTGAATAGTTGTTAGTCTATAACAAATACAAAAATGACTAATTTATAATTAAATTTAATTAAAAAACCAAACAAAAGATTGGGAGAAGCGGGCGTAGTCTATGAGTTTCACAGCCTTACAAGTTTTGGACTCGACAAACGTTTTTCGTCGAGTTTCTAAACAACGCACACAAAAAATTTCATTAAAAAATTGTCCGTTTGAGAGCATCTCAGTGACGAACAGGCCCATAATAAGTATATTAAAATATGTCTGTATGTATTTTTCTAATGAAATGACATTCGAACGGAAGGTCCAATTTTGATGGAATTTAATTTTTTTTTCTCAAATCAATTTTTTTCCTTTGGGGTACAAAACAAAGTAGTTTTTATATTTCATAATATAAAAAAAAAAGGTTTTTGTCTGCAAGCAGCAGAAGCTCGCGTGGAATTCGAAAATTACGGATATTTTGGGATTACGATGTTTATCCAAATCCAAAAGTAGGCTAAGCCAATGCCAAAAATCATTTCGATTAGTTGTTTCCTTAGAGCGTGAATGAAGGACAAACAAGCACACTTTTTATAATATTAGTATAGATTAAAAATATGTTTTGTGAAGTCTAAGTTTACCAAAGCCTTCTCTGCATCTCCCACCTAACAACTAAAATTAGGACCAAATTTCCGCATCCTAAAAACCTGTTCTGTTACAGAAAATGAAACGATACTTCTTCTTAATGTTCCTCATCCACCAAGCCGCCTCTGAAGACTACTTAGGGTACGTCAAAGACAGCTGCTTTGTCAAGGGTGAGGCGATGTCGTGTCTCAAATATAGAGCGTTGAAAATAGCGAAGAAGACCATTTTTGGCGACATCCACAGCAACGACACTATACAGGCAAACTCCGTCTTCAGTTTGGTCCCACTTGAAGACCAGAATGACCTCAACGTGACCTTAGAGGACGAGGTTATGCTGAACGAACCAAGAGGTAATTTTAAACATTTACAATCTTCCATCATTGGCAAGTGAGAAAATGCGTGCAAAACTAATTTTATTAAATGCAAATTATTATGATAGTGGGCTAAAAGATATACAGAATGACGAAAAATCTCTGAATTCAGTTGAGAAACAAGGAAGATATTAGCGATTTCAGTTTTCTACCCATCTCTTCTTTCAAAACGTAATTTAGTATGAACTTTGTATGCAGCTTATAGACTTTGAGTCTATATCGGACCTTTCTAACTGACTACTTAAAAGCCTCTAACTTTTTGTTTCCAATTTTATCAAAAAAACAGATTGCACTACATCGTTTTTAAATAACGATGGATTTATTTAAAAAAAGAAAAATATAAAATATGCATAGTCTCTATTGAAAACACTTTTTCACATGCTTACGATCGCCGACTGAAAAAAAATGACATTTTTATTTATATTAAGAAGGTTAATGACCGCTATCGCTAAGATTAAGCGATTTAAAAAAAAAGGGGGCAAACGAGTAAACGGGTTACCTGATTTAAAGCAACTACAGCCGCCCATAGACACTCGCAACATCAGGGTTGCACGTGCGTTGCCGGCTTCAGAATGCATTATAGAAGATCAGTCAAGGTATGATTAGAATTTTTTTACTGGCGAAGCCCAAAACTGAAGCTCTTATATTATGTAGTTTCTCCGTAAAGTGTACCACAAACATATCAATTTTTGCCGTGGAAGAGCCATGCTCCGACACGAATGGGCCGACCGAAGTGATACCATGGCCTCACAGAAAGCTGGCGTGAAACGGCGTTGTGCTGTGTTTCGTTCAGTGAGTGAGTTTACCGGTGGCCCAACTTGCTTGCGACTCTTAGGATGTCACGAGTGTTCATGGCCGACGGCAGTTGCTTTCCATCAGGTTACCCGCTTGCCCCCTAAATATCATTAAAAAAATGTACTAGGAATGGAATATAGTGTGAAGAGTTTATAAAGTCATGTCTGGTTTACACGTATTAAGTAGTTAAAAGTTGGTAACTTAATTTTAACTTAATTTTCGATTAATAAATGCATATTCTAGACAAACAATTTAGTAGTCAGTTAAATGACTTTAAATTAAATTAGAATTTAGTTGATTACTTATCTACTGAATACGTGTATACCAGATATCAGAGATATTTTGTGACAGAGTATTGTAGTTTTGACGACCTCTGTGGCGCAGTGGTAGCTCACGCCGGTTCGGGTTCGAATCCCGCCGACGGAACAAAAAGAGTTTTTCAAAGTTCCTGGTTTGTGGATGTGTATTAAATATGTGTATTATATAATGAAAATCTTAAACATGTGTATAAAAGTATTAAAAATATTTTCGTTGTCTGTTACCTGTAACACAAGTCCCTCGGATACTTACCACGGGGCCAGACTGACGAAGTGTGAAGCGTTCATAGATATTATTATTATAGAAATTTTGACATGACGGCGACAGTGAGGCAACGATGAAATGTATGTTACAAAGGGTTTGGCACGATATATTCATTAATTGAGAAAATCAAGAACCATTGTGTATTATTTTATAAGTATATTTATAAAAATATTATTTGTTCAGGTATACTGTCAGAGTGGACGGAAATAGCCAAATACTTCATGAGCTTGGTTAAGGAGTTCTTCAGGGTCAGAGGACTGAGGGTCAACCTGCCAGATGGTGCGAGGACAATTGAAGATCACGTGGATGATGGTAAGTACTCTTTTTTTATGAAATAAGGGGGCAAACGAGCAAACGGGTTACCTGATGGTAAGCAACTACCGCCGCCCATAGACACTCGCAACATCATTGCAGGTGCGTTGCCGGCCTTTTAAAAGGGAATACGCTGTCTTCTTGAAGGTTTGCAGGTCTTAGGTTCGGAAAAACTTGCCATGCTTACCATTATAGTTAAGATGTTTGATTCATACCCTTATTCCCTTTTTCATATTCTCTTAATGTAGCCTATGCCCTCTCGAAAGGCGGCGACGCACTTGAAACTCTTGTAAGGTTGCGGCTTTTGGTGGTTAATTTATCTAATGTTCGGGCTTTTGACGTGCCGAACCGGGGAAGGAAATTGTGGGATAATACATGTGAAAGTGTATCTGTCTGTCTGTTATCTCTTTACGCCCTAACCGCTGACTGATATTACTGAAATTTGGTATGGAGAATGAGTCCAGCCGGGCTAAGATAAGCCATCGTGAACATTTTGTCTACACCTTTTCTCGACGCTTACCGGTTTATTTCTTCATGTCTATTGACCCTAACATGACAAATTTTTTTCTCGTGTTTGTCGACCCAAATTAAAGATAATTATTGTGATTTGTTTTTAACCCATGATACTTTTGTCTACGAACCCTTAAATGACTTCACATTTTATCGAGTTTAGTCAAGATTTTGATATTATGAAAAGTTTTTACGGTTATTTCGATGCTACGAACGAGAAATTTTTCTCTCGACGTACGCATGCTATGGCGTAGAGGTATATGTCGATATTAACAATTAACGCTCGAGAGAGAGAGAGACATCACGTTGGTGTATCTTAGCCAGGCAGGAGAACGACACAAGATACTTTTTGTCCCGGCACAATGCACGGTTCACGCGCGATAAACGAATTTTAGAGCAACGCAGTTGCGTTTATCGTCTAGTCATTTTATAAAATGCCACTCAAATTTATAATTAAATTTCAAAATTAAAATTTTCGTGTGAGAAAGTTCTTGCGGTTTCAAGGTCCGTTTCACACGTACGGACCACAAGTAGAGTTAGGAAGTTCTAGATGGATACAATATAATAATTGAAGACATAAGTGGAAGAAGCGGGTAACTAACATTTCAAATACTGCCGGATTTTTGCAAAACTTAACGCTAATTTTCCGGTCCTAAAGACCGGAAAATAGTTTGAAATTAAAATAATGTGGATTTGATGCATAGCTAGATAGTAGATAGACAAGCTAGATAATGAAATCGCTAAATTACAAGATTTATCAAATTAAACGCTAAATTTTTTCCATTAAATTACAAAATTTATTGGGAAGAAATGAGCATTCACTGGAATGTTGTAAAATGTTATTTATCGTCTTCAATTAAAAAATGAATAAAACAGGGTAGGGTATTACAATTATTACATTCTACTGTATGTACAAACAGAGAAGTTTAAACAGATACATATCGTGGATCTAAGTTGGCTGGGCTATTTCAAACTTAGCCGGCAGATCACGACTTACATGGAATTGACATATTCCGACCAAATGACGTAGGTCCGTCAACTGGTTCCTTTCAATTTTCCCCATCAAATAAATTTTACCAAAATGTCCATTTTTGGGACGTCCTTTTAACCAATAATAATAAAAAAATATTTAACTAGCCTATTAGACTTGGCCCGCAACTTTGTTTCGCTAAACTTAAATTAAAGTAAGTACGAACGCAAGGCTGTACATTTTTTCAAAATAACTTGTTTTTTATCATTTTTCCCGCGGTTCAAAGTCATCTCCACACCAAACTTCAGCAAAATGGGTTCAGTGGTTTGTTGTGAGGAATAAGTTTTATGAAAATCGATAGAACCATTTAAAAGTTGTGAAAAGGAAAGCATTTTTCCTCCAAATAACAATCAATAAAGATAATGTTAAAATAAGTTAAAATTTTAACTTGTTTTTTCTAAAACTAACATTTTAATCTCTTTCTTTTTAGTTTAGTTTAAGCCATAATATGTTTGCGGTGCCAAAAAATTTTACTCCAACTGGGGCTTATACGTTTTCAGCATATTGAAAATATTAATTTAGATTATGTTTAATTAACGTCATGGCAATTCGGATACATGTCCATGTCGTTTATAATTAGATAAATTGGTTAATTAGAATTAGCACTTAATTATTCTGTCGTGTCCACCAGAGCAATAACTAAATCTAATTCCTAATGCATATTGCTCGAAGCGACATGCTGCCGTCTCTACTGAGTCAATTTCTAGCAAAACACGTTGTTAACAAAACATCAACAATTATTGTTTTTACCCGGCTGCGCCAGAAGGAGGGTTACATTTTCGAGAGTATGTATATATATTTGATTGGTACGCTTTGCAGCCTAAACGGCTTGAAAGATCAAAATGGCGGATTTCGAAGTCAATATTATGAGGTTTCAAAAAATCTTTTTCACCCATTTAGGTCGAGTAGGATATCAAAATGAAGGGCTTTAGCCATCCTAGAAATAATTCATTTGCTTTTAAGGCAATTCATTTTAAAAAATGAGACCACGATTGTCTTGCGCAAGTAAAGCGCCAACACAAAATGTGACGTTGCGAAACGCAAATGTGGGGGGTTTTAAAGTAACGTTCCGATTAACTGTGTCCTTTAACCGGACTCTCTATGTCCAAAAATTGGTAAAGCTAAAACACGGATTTCAGAATTTAATGGCCTCAGTTTCGTTGCGCCAAAATTTATTTACCGCACAGGAACAATTACCAAGGATAAAACGACAAATTTATTCAAAATGATTATGAAACGGACAGAAAAGTCACAGGTTTTTAAGGGCTGGCAGGATTTTTGAAATTTTGGGTTTTCCAAAGCATTCTGACTGTGACATATTGTTTATGGTTTTGGATACAATATATAGATACTCGATGATACGACACATACGGCGATGATTTTAATTAATTATTAAACTTATCTTAACAGTTGCACATCTCAACTCATAGATGGCGTTAGTAGTACTATAGTATTTTTATTTTCTTTTTATTAACATCTATAATATTATTACTATTTTATTATTAAACACATCTAGACATATACACAAATTACTCTGCCAAAATATAAACCTATAA
This sequence comes from Cyclargus thomasi, assembly GCA_026546445.1. Lineage (NCBI taxonomy): Eukaryota > Metazoa > Arthropoda > Insecta > Lepidoptera > Lycaenidae > Cyclargus > Cyclargus thomasi. The sequence goes on from JAOTAV010000007.1 coordinate 322,984, forward strand.
CTCTTATAGTTTTTCCATAAAGTTTACCACAAACATGTACTGGGAGTACAATATACAGAGCTCGCTTCGCTCGCCCAGTGATATTAAGACCGAATCTGTTAAGCGGCAAAATGTGTACACCTTTTTACGAAAGATGTGTAAATGTATAAGCATGAAATTTCTCCTAGTTATAGTTGATATGGAGGAGGAGCGTTGAATACCAATATAACTTTAAAATATGCTTAAATCTTGCATATTTTTAATAACTAAAACGCTACGCACACTACAATATTTTGACATTTAACACAATAATCATACACGAAATACTCTTTTCTTTATGGTTGAAGACTGTGTTTTTTTAATAAATAGTTTAGTAGGTTTTACGAGAATATGGTTTTTTATAGCTTCTACAAAACTTATTATTTTTAATATTTAAGGTCGAATTTCTTCTAGTATATAAATAAAAGACAACGACAAACGTCTCAAATTTAGCAGTTAAATGTATAATTATTTTTACCACTCCCATAAATATGGCTAAAGTCGGCTAACATCAGGTATTCATCCTTATTATACTTTCCCAAATTAGCCAATCTCTCCCTGCGTTCGTGTTGCGGGAAACTGCTTCTTGTTTCCGGAAAAGCAATGAATAAAGTAGTTCCATAGACGTACAGAATATAGAGGTGATATTTAATTAAACTTTATTTCTAATATTTTCGGTAAACCTAGGCGGTGGTGGTCATTAACTTTCTATCAGCAAAAAAAATGTCATTTCTATAAAAAACGCAAACGACCGAAAACATAATATAAATATGGTATTTTAACGCAAAGAGTTTAATTAAAAAGTGTGTGTGGTGCTCACTAAAACAACTACCTACTAAACTTTTTTTAAAATAATATGATGTGGTAATAAGGATTAATGGATTAAATATGTTTCCGTGAGAGATCCGAGCTTCGGGACGAATGGGCCGGCTCGAATAGAGTGTTATCACGGCCTCACAGAATACTGGCGTGAAACGGCGTTGAGCTGTGTTTCGTTCAATGAGTGAGTTTACCGGTGGCCCAACTTCCTCATCCCCTATCCCTATTCCCATTCCCAATTCTCCTATAGAACCCGATAACGCACTTGCGACTTTTCGGATGCCGGCGAGTTTCCATGGGCGATGGCAGTTTCTTTCCATCAGGTAACTCATCTGCTTGCTTGCCCCCTTAAATATCACAAAAAAATGTTTTTAAGTCACTAAATAAGTGCATTTGTAAATTGACTATTACAAAGAAACAGAGAATATGCATTTAAATTATTTATATAAATCCATCGTTATTAAAAAAACGTTGCAGTCCAATTAATTTTTTCATAAAATTAAAAATAACAGAGTTACAAGCCTTTTAGTAGTCTAAATATTGACTGTGACGTCAAAGTCTATAAGCTGCATACAAAGTTCATACTAAATAACGTTTTGAGAGAAAGAGATGGGCAGAAAACTTAAATCGCTAATATCTTACTCATTTGTCAATAGAATTGAAAAGTTTTCGTGTCCTTTTTCCCTAAACAAAAAGGCCGGCAACGCACCTGCGACTCTTCGGAGTGTCCACGGGCGACGGAAGTTGCTTCCCATCAAGTAACCCGTCCTCTAAATACCATGAAACAGAACTGACAAAATGTCAAATATCTTTAACTACCAAACCCTCGAAAGCCTCAGGCCGGCGACGCACAAGAATCCCAGATGTTGCCAGTGTCTATGGGCGGCGGTAGTTGCTCTCCATCAGGTTAACCGTTTGCTCGTTTGCCCCCCTTATTTATATTTAAAAAAAAAGTCTCCAAACTTTCGCACCAATAACACACTTAGATCAATTTCGAATTGGGCATTTTCTCTGCGCGTGCGACGCATGCTCAGTGCCGATTATGGCGGTTCGATGGTGGGTGGTGAAAGTGAATCATACGATTAACACCATTGCGGTCAGCCCTTCACTAGGATTCCACCCTTTTGACGATTGATGATGATTTAATGATAAAAGACGCGAAAATGGGCCGAAAAAAGCAACTTTCCTTTTTAGGGTTCCGTATCCAAAAGTTAAAACCTGACAATTGCGAGTTGGACTCGCGACCGAAGGAAATACCAGGAGACAGCAAAAATTTGAACAAACGTTATAGCTCTTTAACTGTTTGTCAAGACATAGCGCGAGGTTAGACATCATAGCAACAACTATTAGCAAAAAAATTGTCCAAAAAACACGTTTCTTCTATGAGAGCCCTTCTTAGATACTTATTTTATATTGTTTTTAGTCCGTCTATCTATCTCCAGGCTGTATCTCAAGTACTGTAATAGGTAGAGAGTTGAAATTTTCACAGAGTATTTATTACTGTTGCCGCTGTAGCATAAAAAACAACTCAAAATATTCTCAAAAGTTTAAGGCAAACATGTTATTTATGATATTTAGGGGGCAAACGAGCAGCGGGTTCCTTGATGGAAAGCAACTACCGTCGCCCATGGACACTCTTAACATCCAAAGAGTCGCAAGTGCGTTGCCGGCCTTTTACGAGGGACTGGAAATGGGGATAGGGATTAGGGAAGCTGGGCCACCGGTAAACTCACTCACCGAACGAATTACAGCTTAATGCCGTTTCACGCCAGTTTTCTGTGAGGCCGTGGTATCTCTCCGGTCGAGCCGGCCCATTCGTGCCGACTTATGGCTCTCCTACGGCAAAAAGTTTCTTCGTTTTGATACTAGGTGGCGCTGTAGTTCTATTAAATCGCGATACGTGCTTTTTCTCAATTTTTTTGCTCTTTACTAATACGGAACCCTTCGTGTACGAGTCCAACTCGCACTTAGCCGATTTTTTTTCTTGCAAAAAAATTAAAACAAAACAGCCATTTTACAAGCATATGTGTTATAATTATTTAAAATAGCAAGTCTAGAAATATTATTTAAGCATTAAAATTTAGCATTTTATGACATAAGTCTAGTGTCACTAGAATTTTAAGTATTATATTATTTTTAGCACATATTTAATTTGAATTGCTAATGATTTGCATTTTAATTTAATCGAAAGTGTTTATCGTGATGTGCCGAATTTTCAATTCGTTTAGTTTAATTTTTAAAATATTTTTATTAAAATTTGTTTTTAAATCAACTAAAGTGCGTCCGTGGCTTCGTGGGTAAGACCTTTGGTTCGCACTCGAGGGAGTGCAGGTTCGAACCCCGGTGGAGGCGTGTACCAATGAGATATTTTCCGATCTCAGGTACGTAATACGGATGCTCATTGCCGTGGGCGAGCCATGCTTCGGCACAAATGGGCCGGCTCGGCCGAAGTGACACCACGGCCTCACAGAAAACTGTCGTGAAACGGCGTTGTCCTGTGTCTCGTTCAGTGAATGAGTTTACCGGTGGCCAAACTGACCTAATACTTTATCCCAATTCCCATTCCCTATTTCCTCACAAAGTTCGGCAACGCACTTGCGACTCTTCGGATGACGCGAGTGCCCATGGTCGACGGCACGTGCTTTCCATCAGGTAACCCGTCTGCTCGCTTGTAAACTGAAAACCATAAAATAAATTACGCCCGCAGCTTCGTTGCGCCAACATTAGTTTATCGCGGACCGTACATTTTTCCGAAATAAAAAGTATCCTATCTCCTTCCCGGGACTCAAAGTATCTCCATACCAAATTTCAGCAGTAGGTCCAGTAACTGCATGTAATTATGTCATGTCGATGTTATATCGATAAAGCCATTGCATATTCCGCATGGGGAAAATAAAATAAATAAATAAATAAGTTTTATTCACACCAATAATATATTATAAGTATTTCATTAAAAAACTAAATAACAAGAATTAAGTTACTTCTAATGAATTAAAAATATATAATAATATTATTTTATTCGCTGGGTGCAATATAGGTGCATACAATGGCAAAAAAGAAACACTCGGCGGTCAGCGCCATAAAATTGGTAACTTTTTAAACGAGAGGTGGCAATCTGAAATGTTCTGCCGTTTTTTGAAATGCAGCCAGCGACTTAATAAATTTATTTATAACTAGCTTTTTTATATTTTTAATTTATTTAATTTAATAAAACTCAAGAACTAATACAAATTTATCTCGCCAAACCGAAGTTTGTCTTAACAAAATATGTTCTTTTTTATTCGTTCAGTAGTTGGGCTTTCATCTTTTTCTTAATTAACATAGGTGTCACTTTTTCCTCATCCCTTAAAATAATATATTTGTTACATATTTTAGGTATTACAAACTTATTTGTCCTCTCTCCATAATAGTTTATAGTTTTAGGTTTAATCAGTCTGTGTTCTCTAGCACTTTTTGTATTATAATTATTATCTTCGTATTTTTATACTCGCTACTATAATAATAATACAGTTCTCTGATATACAGTTTGCTGTGTACTTTCACAGTATCAGTGACACATACGATCCCTAAGTTTCATCACTTACTTTTGTTACATGTAGTTTATATAACTTCAAAAAGCGACAATTCCTGCCCCTGTAGACAAGTGGCAAGCGATTAACGTTTACGATAATCGCTTCGCTTGTTTTGTATGACACTTTCGAACTCGACTAGATCACGTGACTTTTCGTTCGTCTATGTCAATCCCATACAAAAACACGCCAAGCGATTATCGTAAAGGATACTCACTTGACACTTAACTAGGGTAGCAGGACTGATGACGGAGGTGAAAATAAAATAGCAGAGCATTGCGTTTTTTATCGCTTCTTTATAAGATCGCCGGTCAAAATGCTTAAAGAATGACAGACATGTACGTTTTCATACACATTAATTTTTATATTATATGAAAAAAAGTCGGGTTTTCCTTCCTGACGCAATAACTCCAGAAAGCACAAACCTATTTCGACAATTTTGCATTCGTTGGAAAGTTCTCGGGCTCCACGAGGTTTATTACAAAGAAAATTTGGGAAAATTTCGAAAAAAAAAGCAGGAATATAATAATTCTTATCTTTGTTACCAAGCGAATGAAGTCGCGGGCAACAGCCAGTGTATTATAATTATAGAGGCGATTCTATACAGATACCCTAATGGAAACGTCTTAGCTAGATACAGTCATATTATCTCTTTTAGCCGTATAAACAAAAGGGTGTTTCTTCCTTTTCTTGGTGTGGTTCTTCTCGCCGGGTTAGTTCCCGAACCGGCGGTAGGCATCGTAGTTTCGACGTTCAGAAGATGTACTTAAAGTGATTATTTTGAATTAAAAAAAAATGATTATTCTTTTGAGCTTGTGATCTTCTCCACCTCTGTCTCGCTAGCTTAAGATCTGATTGTTTCGTATGAACTTTAAAAAAATGCCCTTTAAAAAAATGCCCTTTAAAAAAACTTGCATCAATACGCTATTTCACCTCGAAAATATAAATAGCCTTCGGACATAAGTCACGATTAGCTCATCACTACATGCGATTGACCCTCCATCATAGATCGGTGTATAGGGAAGGGGGGGGAGGTGTCTGGTAAGTGGTAAGTGGTGACCGCAAATTTCCTCCTGCTTCCGATGTGATTGCAGGATTCACGCTCAGATACACACACCTGCTGCGGTCTCACACTTGCCTAATGATTGGCCATCAACTTCATCATCATCATCACCACCATCGTTATTTTCATCAATGTCAGACATGCTCGTTCATGTCGTGATGACTTTAGGGTATGTATAAGTCATCCATCTAATTTACATCAATGGTTAATATTATAAAAATGCAAAAGCTCGTGTTTCCTTATTTGTTTGTTAATTCTTGAAGCAAAAAATGCTGGACCGATTTTCATGAAATTTGACACATTGTATGTGTCAAATATGGATTGACACAGAATATTTTACCTCGGAAAAATTTAAAGTTTCCACGTTAAACTAATTTTGGCGCAACGGAGTTGCGGGCGACTTCTTGTGATCGATATTTTGCACAAAACCGGTTATAAGCATGTCATGTAAATTGTGTAGTTGCTGGTCCAAAATTAGGTTCTTTATTAGTAGTTAGATATTAAAGTAAGTTGTGCTACAACCAAAATGTTTTACAGTATTAAATTAACAGCTATTTCCATTAAATAACCAGAGTAAATTATTTTAATAATCTAGTCTTAACTTGAAATAATTTAACATGTATTTGTCACATGATCTATTCAATGAATCGAACTTACTCGCTCAAAATATCTCCATCGGAAGAAGTACAATCCGTTTAGAGGTTTGGGCAAGAAGATGTAAACGCGAGACAGACACACTTGCACACTTTATATAAGCTTCATGCTTTCACATTTATAAAATTATAATAAGTAGCATTACAGCTTTAAATTTGGATTATAATAAAACTCGCGGACCCGACGGACTTGCCTGCAGGCCTTAAAAGGTCGTTAGAGCAATATCGCAAAGGATTTCCTCAGCTATTCATTTTAGTAGATTTTGTTAAAAATCTTGAAGTTTTGATAAAATAGTTACTTCAAAATCATTTTTTATTGTTTGTGAGATTCCTCCGAGAGTTTTGCAAAATCAGTAGATGTTTAAACAAAAACGACTAAAATGAATTGCTTGAAAATATTAATATTGAAAAATAGAAGGTTATTACCTTCTTGGGCCTCCTGTCTTATTAACCTGCCGGTTTTGTTTTAAGATTCTAAAGCACTCTTACATTCCTCGAAATACACAACAAGTCATTGCAATCGGTCCAGTCATTTCGGCGTTCAGTGACAAATATACACATATACAATATACACAAGAATTATTTATGTATATTAAGATTCTAATTAGATACATACGGATAAAATCTATCTTGATTAGTCTTTTCATATGACTAAACTTTTTAAGGCTCTTCTGAAAGCCTTCATACAAGCAACAGCAAATATATGAAGTAATTGAAGTCGGTATAAACTGTGTACGAGCTGAACTGAGTGGTACTAGACGACCCCTAACCAAACTGCACTAAAAAACTTACACGTATCATTTCGAGGACTGAATAACTACATGCTTCTACTAATGGTTTACGATTCACAGAACCACACTTTATTTCTATGTGAATGTCATCTTCCTTAAACATATAATTGTATCCAAATACTTATATTTTAAGCACTGAAGAAGACGAAAGTAAACCAGCCAGGCTAGCCAATCGCGGCGGAGAGGAGGCAAAAACAGAACTTTGAGAGAAGCCTTAGTCTCGTAGTAAAACAGTTTATATTAACGTTAGAAATTATTCATGTTTGTTTTAATTGTAATTTAAGTCCAACACGAAGGCTGACGACCACTGTAGCTCAGTTGGTAAGCGTTGGTAGCTTAAGCCGGGGGTCGCGGGTTCGAATCCCGCCGATGGAAAAGTTTTTCAATGTTCAAGGGTCGTGGATATGTATCATATAATTAAAATCTTAATTATGTCTATGGTATAAAGAGTATTTAATATATTTCCGTTGTCTGGTATCTGTAACACAGGTCCTTCAGGTACTTACCACGGGACCAGACTAACGTGGTGTGAAGCGTCCATAGAAATTATTATTTAATCTGTTCGGGTTGATAGCAGACTGAGCTAACTGGACTCGCTCATGTCAACGCGAATTCACAAAAATACCAAATTCTACCGGCCTCTGCGTGCATAAAGATATTATAACATTGTAATATACAAAAACTCAAACTCTTGAAATAATTATTTAACTCATCGAATCGAAACAAAACTAGAATCAAATCGACTTCGAGTCTTCCTAGTAGGGGTCACCAAAACAAGCAATCTCGTGCGGTTTCCGCCGAGGACTCCGTACCAATTTTAAAATTCCCTCCCGGTGGGCGCGAACACATGAAAATTTTTCAACTTTTCACATTCCCCGCTTCCCTGTTTCCTTTATTTGCCCACTTTAGCCCCGACAGATGTTTGGACAAATATTTTGTGTTCATTTCATAGTATGAGAGCGCGTTGGAAATTTCGTTCGTATTTGTAGAAGCAAATAGGAATTTTTCTTATAATGTAATCTAAATTTGAATGGGTTTTGTGAAAAAGTGTAAGAACGTTCGTTATCCATGAAGTTACTACATACAAGTACAATACTCATCGCATCTACTGCACGTCCAAAGCGTTCCATGTTTCTGAGAACCAGTGAACTTCTAAACCCTAAACTACAATTTCTCCTAAGCCCGTAACTGGGGATTCCAATAAGCTCAGCATATTTCGTGTTTACAGCTACAAATACATTGTGATTACGCTCCACAAGCGGGATTTGGTCCCTAGCAAACACAACGCATCCTTAAAACCTTAATCATAAACTTCAAAGAAGTAATCCAAAAGGCACACCTCTCCAGATCCTTTACGTTGTAAAAAATACGTGACGTAACGTAAGGGTGCACACGGACGCCTCGAGAATTCAAAAGTCCACAATGTCAAAAGTCTTCGTCAACAAAGTGAATGAAAAAAAGAAATAAAACCTCCACATTCTTAATTTAACTTGAGTCTACATCTTGACGGGCCGGCGGTTGTTGAGCTCCCCCGCGCCCCGTAGTCCCCTGTATCGTGATGTGTGGTCCTGGACCGGGAGGTCAGGGTACGCTGGTCGTAAGTGGGGTGGCAAAGTAAGAAAGTCCCCATTTCTTCGGGCAGTTATATATGATACTGCGGATCACGGCGTGGGGAACGAGTGCGGTTTCATATTTTCTTTTCGACTACCTCGTAAGCCTTAATTACCGATGTTATTAAAAAATATATTAAAAAGCATTTTTTCTAATTAGCCGGCTTACATTTTGTTTTTTTTTTCGTTGCATTAGCTATGGGATCGGTAAAATGTTAGTGAAGTTTAAAGCTTATTATAATGCTTCTGAGTGTTTAGTACACTTAAGGAAAATACTTATTTTTTTTTTGTTAACAGATCATGTTCGTTTTTTAGGGTTCTGGAGTTCGTCCATACAATGAGTTTGATTAATATTCCTCTGCGTTTAAAGCGAGGTAATCCAAAACACTAGTATTCGACATACACTTCTGTCAAAATTCCAGGAAACGGACAAAGTATTCAATATTATTATGACAGGCCCACCATGTCTGTCAGGTTTTAAAAGAAAAAAAGATATTAAAAATTAAGAGACATCTTACCACTCATATTCTAGTTTTAGCCGAATCACTCCCATAAAGCACATTCAACTCCACACAAGGAAAATCTTGGCCAAAACAAACGGCGAAAATAAAATTAAAATGATTTAATAACCAAAAAAATAATCTCTTTTGCTCAACTGTCATAATGAAATTTCGGCTCTCCCCTCACACACACACGCACACACATACTACTCATTATGAGGGTAACTAATCACTGAGATATAAAAAAAGAGAATTTTTTTATTCATTAACCACCCTCTCCTTGGGATCCTTGCCGAATAACAGGGAGAGATGTCGAGTCGCGAAACTGAGACATTTAGTCCTACATTCATAATATAAATTTGAAGTTTTATAGTCTTTGTTTGTAAGTAAATCACGCTAAAACTACTCGACGAATTTTGATTAAATTTGGTACACTTTGTACAGATTAGCTGATTTAGATAATAGAATAGTACTTTTTGTGCAGTTTAAATAATTTGTGAATTTTTAAATTTCACGCGGTTAAAGCTTATAATATATTTTGATAGCACTATGTACCAGAGAAGACGTATACTCGAATATTCACAACCCTTTTTATTCACAATCTTTCCCTGTCATATGTCGTTTTCAAGGTGTCTTTTTTAAACCATAATCGTTGCAAAAAACAACTCCACACCCGTCTTTGTCCAATATCCATGCGGCGCACGGCAGCGATATGAATTAGCATATTCGCTAAGTGCAATAGCTTGTCCCTACGCACTCTCACGTGTTTACCCCACTTCTCGCTTCATTTACCCACTGACAATTCATTTGCTTACTGTATGTCAACGCTGAATTTGTTTACCTTACAATCTACGCTAAAAAAGTACACGTGAAAAAACAATAGTAGAGAAGGAAAACGGCAAAAAATCTTGCTGACGTTCGCGCTGATTGTCCAAAATGTATGAAACTCTAGTCGACACGAAGGTTTACACTTTAACACATTAAGTTTTGCTGTCCGCGAACGACTAGTACGACACTAAGCACCTGTTTCGCCACTTACAGATAGACTATTTATTAGTCAGATATAACTTCATTTGATAGATTTTGCACGGAGAATCTGTCGTAAAAGTTGTGGATAGCCTAACAGAAACCCAAAATCATCGTACCTAACATTTAGTACTTTTTATAAATTTATTTCAAATCGAACTTGAATAAGTTTTATTGTAATACTTTAATTCGTCGTTATAAATATTTCAAACCTAACATATAATGTATTTCGTACTACAAAAGTTTCTACATCCCTCTCTTAGAGTACAGCTTAGCCACGCCAAAGTCTAGCTGCAAAAAATGTATTCGTATTCCTCCCAGCCACTCTTTCTCTGTCCCGTTGTGATTTAGTAGAGTCGTTCCACAAACTATTGTATTTCGGAACGAAACAATTAAAAGTACAATCATACTAACACGTTAAGAAGATTGTATGCATGAGCGAAACATTTCAAACATTGCAGAATACCATTTTGCCATATCAACAACAATAGATATAGAAGTTTGAGCGGTAAATTTATATTTAAACTGTCGGAAAAAAATCTGTTTGTCTTTTTGTGCGCGCTAATCTCTCTTTGTTTAATAGCTATTAGGTCTGGGCAACATATGGTATAGTTTTTATTCCGGGCAATGTACGGTTCCCGCGTGATATACAAATGTTTGCGCAACAAAATTGCGGGCGCCAACTAGTTCTGAATAAATCACATGTTGTAATTATGAAAGTTTGTTTGGATGTTTGTTATTCGATGACGCCAAAACTACTAAACGGATTTCGATGAAATAAAGTAGATAAATAGGGTGACCTATTTAATAAATAATGACCACGAATTGTGAAAAGGCACAAGTAATTTAAGCGACACCTTTACTAAGCTTGTATCTAAGATAGAAGAGCGAAAAATAAAAGAAACTCGTGCATACCCAAACTCTAATCACTTAAGATGGAGAATACATTAAAAACGTCTAATATCTGGAGTCAGAGCGTCAAACGGCAAAGCACAGCCTAATTTCAATATCCCTTCGGAAACTCCTCCAGGAATAAATTACTCGGTCTTCAATATTTCAGCGAGGAGTACTGAATATTCAAAACTAGACACGTAAAGGCACGCGCAGGCCATTTTTCGCGCCTATCATCTCGGTAACAAAACGCACTCGTAATTTGCCCCCCCCCCCCCCCCCCCCCCCCCCCCCCCCCCCCCCCCCCCCCCCCCCCCCC
>JAOTAV010000007.1:351262-416661 GCA_026546445.1 Cyclargus thomasi
GGGTGATCGCCTAATTTAATCTATTTATTAATACGCGAGCGGAAAACTTTGTACCCCTTTTTACGAAAGACGCGTAGACGTAAAATCAATGGAATTTCTCTCAGTTAAAGTTGATATGAAGGACGAGCATGGAATACCAATATGCTCTATCTTACATATTTTTAATAAATAAAACGCTGTGTTCATTTTAATAAAATGTATGGCCTAGTAATGAAACCTTTATGCCAAATTGTCAAAAAAAGTTTGTGATTAAATGGATAAACGATTATAGTTTTTAAAGATTCTCTACGGTGGATGTAAATATTTTTGGCCGAACTTCAACCACATGATCTCTTGTATTACTTCAAACTTACCCTGAAGTTTGAAGTAATACAAGAGATCATGTGCGTGCGTGTCCCTTATGTAGAGTTCCCTGTCACAGTAGCACCACTTAAAGAGAATTTTTCGGGGATTAGCACGGATATTATGCATAATCGCAAATCACAAAAAATGCAAGTTTATGACGTTGTAGATTTGCAAAATGTACATCGTCATAAACTTGCGCATTCAGAAGATACCCTTTTATCGCTGCTTCTTTCACATTGAACTCTATAATTTAGAGAACTCACTTACTAGCTGTCCCGACGTTGCCATTTGAATTTTCTTAGGCTACTAAAGGGTGTGAAAAATCGATGCTAGCCAATTCTCTAAAAATTGCACGATGATTGGTCAAGCTCTTTTGGAGTGACACGAAACACGCGAACATTCTAAAGTATTATCTTTGATTTTTTCACACCCCGTATATACTTAAGTAAATAAAAAACAAAACAAGCCGTACATAATATCAGGGTTTGCTTCAATGGCCTAATAGAAAGATTTAGACTTAATCGGGACCATGACATGGTGACTAACTGTAAGCTGAAGCCGTACTTCAAGAACAGCGCTAGTCTGTGCTAAAACGTGCCTCATGTCCTATTGCCAGTTGACAAACCAATCTTTATTGGATTTTATTTAATTCAGATCTAATGCCTAGTATACGCGAAACTAGTTTTTCAAGCCAGTGTCAGTAAGCGAGCAAGCTAGTAAACTAAGTAAACTATTTGACAAAACAGGATCAGCTAGCCAAGACAGTTTAAAAGAGAACTAGCTTGCTATTCTATCTAAAATATATCCCGGGCCTTATCGATATTTTTGTACCATTTATTTCAAGCACTGCACGCAATAAAACCATAATAAAATTTTTGAAATTCAAAAATTTGAAAATCAAAAAAAAAATCAAACAGTCAAAACACACACAAAGAACGCAGATTGCAAATTATCTTATTTTTTAAACATATTTATGGCTTTGTACAATGTATTTCAAATACCTATAGCCTTAATATTGAGATGTCACCTGTATTGATTTATTTCTAGACTCTAGTCCAAAGTTATGAAGATGGGAATTCCTCTATTTGTACCGCCCTCCGCGTAACAAAGCCCAGTGGCGCCGGGCGGGCGGGGTCACGGAGTCTGCCCAAGTGATAAATCACATAATACTTTATTTTTTATACTCTATGTAAAGAAATGTCATTATATATCATCAAAATATAGGATGCTATGGCCTTGTTGACGAGCAAAGGATTATAACATAAAGTAACACACAGTGTAGTGATCAGAGCTATATAGTTTTTTTTATATGTACACGAGATCCTCAATACCTTCGAATAATAAGTGTATTTCAAACAGATTTGAAGACATATGTAGAAGAAGTGAATAACTAACATTTTACGAACTTCGAGTAAATACTCAAATTTTAATAAATCTTGTAATATAGCGATTTCATTATCTAGCTTGTCTATCTAGCTACACATTAAATCCACATTTTTTAATTTCAAATTAAATTTTCTGATCCTAAAGAGTCCATTTATGCAAAAATCTTGCTGTTTTCAAAACGTTCGCTTATCCGCTTCTTCCACCTTTGTCTTCATTATTGTTTGTCGATAATTATAATTAAAATATTACAGGTAGATTTTTTCAAAAAGCACAACGCAAGCCACAAAACTGTAATAATAAAAAAAATGAATGCTTCAGTTGGTACGAAATTTGTTTCCAACTTTGGGCCATTACATCCATGACGTAACACGTTTTGTTTTTCAGTCAGGGATCGTAAGAGAGTGATTCTATGATTGAGCCGTATTGATCTCACGTTGTTTACTATTCTGCGCAGACCGCCTTCTGCAGCACACGAGATTAAATTCCTTTATTACATGAGTTGTTTTGAAGGTTGATTAAATGGTCAAAATAACATACGTGATGTTTCTATGTCTACTATCAGCATCTACGAGATTAAGTGACCGACCGTACTGTCACCTTTTAAAACAGTAACAGCGAATTTTATTACGTTTATTATATTGAATGTTATAATAGTATTTGGACAGGCGATGGTAAGATCGGGATAAATTATATTAATTAACTAGCGTACCCGACAGTTGTCCTGCCGGTCTTACTTAGCTCGACAGGCTCAGTCTAGTAGTCTTTGGATGGTAGTGGTGTGGTGTGTTATTATAGTGGTGGTACTTTCATGAGTAGTAGCATACAGAAATAATATAATATTTGATCTGTGGTAGCAGCTAAAATGAGAAAATATAGTAAAATAATAATAGTACCTAAAAGTATCTACCGCGGCCAAACGGTGCAAAGCCCTGCTGATTCTCGCGTGGTCTTTGTTGAATTAATTATATTTGTATACTAAAAGTTTAACGGCAATCATTTTATTTTCAGATAAAACATTTTATTTTTAGACGTTCTAGATACGTCTGAAAATAAAATCTATAAATGTTCCAGTTACATATATACTAGTTCGAAAAGTTAGATTATATTATGGACAAGTTAGACCGACAGACAAAATAACTTATAAGAACTTCATCTCAGGTCATCCTTCTGTCAGTAGGTAATTGGTGCAGTTTGTGCTATGGCTATGGGCCAACCTTATCTTGTAAAAAAATAGGAATGCAAAAACTTGCACATTTTTCTTCGACAAAAGTTTAAATATGTAAACAGTTCACCATAGCTGAAAACAAACTATCGGTCGGGACTAACTACTCTGGACGCGGCTGACAGCTCCCATATAAAAACCGGCTAAGTGCAAGTTAGACTCGCGCACGAAGGGTTTCGTTCCCATACAGAGTAAAAAATTGTGAAAACCTATTTCTGAAAGATTTAAATTTAAAAACAAGTTTCAAATTGATTTATCGTTCTTGAGTTACAACCTGGAGACAGAAAGACGGACTGACGGAAAAGCATTAAGTCTTAGTAATATATCTTTGGACGCTTTACACCACATCAGTCTGGTCCCGTGGTAAGTACCTGAAGGATTTGTGTGACTGGTACCGGACAACGGAAACATATTTAATACTTTTATATGATACATATATTTAATACACATCCAAGACCCAGGAACATTGAAAAATTTTTCGTTTCGTCGGTGGGAATCGAACCTGCGACCCCCCGGCTTAAGCTGCCAACGTGCTTACCAACTGAGCCACAGAGGTCGTCAAAAGTGTCTAGTACTGTTACTAGACCCTATGGTCTCGTTTTGTCCTTTGGGTACGGAACCCTAAAAACGTTCGCGACTTACGTCCAATAGTTTGCACACTTAAATGTACTATTATTTTTTAGATGCCTTTTTACGCCGAGAAATGCCTTTAAACATCTTGCAGGAGATGGGGTTTCCAGCCCGCAAGTATGTGGGTCTCTGCTGCGTGCGAAAGACGGTAGTGGACACAGCCCCTCCCTGCTATAAACTCGGCAGTACTCCAAAATACGCTTGGGCGGGCCACGGGTTCACGTGAGCATACACCACCACTCCGCCGGCGAGCGCCTGCTGCTTAGCAGGCTGTCTCTGTGAGGGAGGACCACCCCTATTCAAGGCTAAACAGACGTCTTCTCTTTCCTATGGCGCGATGCGCCGGAGTACGTAGCGCATCGCGACAAACTCGCAGGCCTGATTATCTAGATGCCTGGCAATCAGCCACGTCCGTAAGTCGCGACCAATAGTTTGTTTGCAGCTTCATTAGATTATTAATAAACTCTTAATAGCTTACAGCTTCGAGAAAGACAATACACTTAGTAATGACATATCTTCCCTAATCCATTAGGTGTAATGAAGTCACGAAGTAATTGCTTTTGATAAGATAAAGCTACTGTTTATTTAAACAGCTCTTATGTACGTTTGCAAAACGTTGTGTGCCGGAGCTTTGTTAAATAGTTTTACCACCCATAAAATAGCACTTACTGTTATTATTATTATTATTGTACTCTTTTATAATGGGAGGTTAAAGGAATATAAGTTTGACCATATACTGTCTAAAAAGGAATGCGTCGCACAATTGAAAATCTGAAACCAGAAACCATAATATGAACCTACATTAACTTTAAATGCAAATGATAGCACTAGACCTTAGATTTACTCTCTAGCTAGAGACTACTTAAAATACTTGATGATTTTAATATATATAAATATATTAATGCATTTAAAAAAATAACAATAATAATTGTTTTTTTTTAATTTATCACCTTAGTAGGTAATTTGTTTTTTATCGAAATATATATTGATGGGGAATTTCTATGACAAAGGAGACTACCTCGTTACTGATAAGAAGTCATTCTATGTACAAATATCATTAGCACGAAAATAAGTTTGCTTCTTTGTTTATTACGATAAGTCTTCTATTGTTATATAAGTTGAACACACACTGATTGGACGCGACTTACGGACGCGACTGACAGCCGCGATCTAGATAATAATTGTAAATTAAAGTGTGCAAACTATAATGGAGGCTGTACACTCACGCCGAGACACAGTTTGACCGCCCGAGTGCGAGAGTGTTTAAATAGTTGCACTCGCCGCGTCTCGCCTATCAGCCGCTTGCGAATTTCGCCACGAGACATTCGCCCAAGAGCTCTCGGCGAGAGGGTACAGCCTCCATAAGGCGTTTTATATGAGGTGTCAGCCGCTTCATATGTTTCTATGAATATTAAATTTCGGCACTAATGAGTTTTACTAATTGTGTTAAAACTGTAGTAAAACCACGGAGCTAGTTAATAAAACTATTAAAACTCACAGGACAAAACTAAGGACGTCGCGCCTCGAAAAGAACTGGTATTATATTATTTATATCCTTATCATAATATTTTCTCCAAATTGGTCTAAATTAATTTGAAAAATTGAACGCCTTGTGGATGCCATAGATTGCGGCGTTCACAGCTAAACATTTGAAGAGGGGTACGTTCCATCGGGGCGTCCGAATTTTTCTGATCAGAAAATCGGATACTGTGCAGCCGGACTTGGGCCGCTTCTTCATTGCTATGCATGATATTCTCATGATCATCCAGTCATGCATGCCCGAGCACAGATCTAAAGTCCAGACCACATTAACCATAAACATTTTACCTGTCGTGCTGACAAGAGCGCGGAGCCAGGATCGTATTGTGACGTCTGCAACCGGATCAACAAGGACGAAAAAAGATATTTAAATTGCTTGCTGACGCTGATTCTAAAATATGGTACTATACACATCACATACCAACTGAAAACTCGCCACTATTTCTTTCTACGCTTCAGGGCTTACTACCAATATAAAGCTTCTATCTATAGCGACTATACTTAGTCCACACCGGTTACGTCTTGCAAGACAACTTTCCTTTTAGCCTATAACTTATCTATCAAGTCTGTAAAGTTATAACATTAATGTATATACAACACACAATTGATCACCTAGCATTACAAATCAGTGCTCAGGTAGTTCCGAATAAGAATGTTATTACTTTCGCAATTATAAATGTATTTTTAATTTAAGTTAATTATTGTAATTAGGGTAACCCTTGTACTTAACTTTATTAAATAAAATAATGATCAAATAATAAATTGTACTAAGTTTAGTCTCCTGCAGCAATTAAGAAGTATGCCTACTTCATAACATCTATCTGCATGCCAAATTTCAGACGGATACGTTTGGACTATGCGTTGATAAGTCAGTCAGTCACCTTTTAATTTTTCATATTTAGATAGTCTACAATCCTTCGTATAAACATAAAGAAATAAAATAATTGGTCTATGGTATAAAATAAAAAAAATATTAGGTATATTTAATATTTTTTGGAACAAATTAAAATGTTATAATATAACTAACTTTAAAGAAGGTAGTAATCCTACAATAAGTAAGATACTACATCAGTAAGGCCAAAAATGTAAAGCATTTAGGAAACGTAGCTCGATCATTATAATTTTATTTTCACAAACAACGCCCAATATACGATGTTTTTCTAGGAAAGTATATAACACGAATTACATCTAATTCCCTATTGATAGCATTAAGCCCTATACTTTCTAGTGGACTAATATTTACGGCAGTGATAATTCCTTTGAGACTTCCAACAATTCGAAATTAAAGTTTAGTTAAATACCAAAATAGATTTATCACGACCCGCCATCCAGTGAAGTTGAAATAGCTCGACCCAGTTTCCCCGGCGCATAATATTTAGAATACTACGAAATACAAAGAAAAATTAACACTTGACTCATCCTAGGATTTTTCACCTCACTCAATTGCGTTTGTAGTATATACGGTATATACTAACTAGCGGGCCCGACATATGTTGTTCTGTGGGTCTTTGCCAAGATTAATAATATTTAAGGGTGGATATTATATTATATGTTATATTATTTTTAAAGATAAATGAAGACATATGTGGAAGAAACGGGTAACGAATATTTAAGCTACTGCCGGATTATTGCGTAAATGGACGCTTTAGGAGCCGAAAAATAATTTTAAATTAAAATAATGTGGATTTAATTTATAGCTAGAAAGACAAGCTAAACTAATGAAAACGCTAAATTACAAGATTTATCAAAATTTTGTGAAAAAAAAATTGTAAATACTCGAAGGCTGTAAAATGTTAGTTATTAACTTCTTCGCCTTATGTATTTAAATGGGAAATAAATAACACTGTTATTCATTGTAATATGCGTTAGACATACTCCGAAATGAAATTCCCTGAATTGTCTGTGAATACGGTAACTCGGACATTTTATTACTTCTTCGAGGCGTCGAGAGTTGCAACAGAAACGTTTTCGTAAATAATCTGCTTCACGTTGATTTATAAATAAATGTTTCAAATTTTGGGAATACCGATTCATAATCGGAAATGAGTAACGCAGATCCATGAAGGGAGCTATTTCGATTTTATTCTGTTTTCGTTTTCCGTCTTGCTTTTCTTTAATTTTCGCTTAGCTGGGCTAGCATAGCGTCAGTAGACATACGAAAGATAGACACACTGACTGATACTTGGGATAAACTAACATATTGCCTTTGTGCATCCGTCGCTTTGTCTATCATGCTGTAGGAAGAAACACTTTCTCGGTTGCTATGCTAGGGCCGCAGATGTAAGCAAGAACTAGCCCTTTTCTCGACTAGTAGCTTATGCCAGCAATCTATTTGATACGAAATCGGGCCCCATAGTCTCATCGATGTAGAAGTGCGATATCTTCTATACATATTGTTTTTTTTAAATAATCAATGTGAGGGTTCTATGGAATAGTAAGAGAACATCTCGATAAAAAAATAAATCTACTGGACGGATTTGAATAAATCTTTTTTTGTTTAATAGCTATTAGGTCTGGGCAACATATAGGATACTTTTTATCCCGAGAAAATGTACGGTTCCGCATGATACACCAACCAGTTAGAATATATATTATGTCTTACTAGCGCTTTTAATTGGCTTATTATGCAAGCGTTAGTAGGTTAACCAATAAAAAACTACTAAAAACCCAAAGTTTTGGTTTAACCTATTATCACTCTCACTTTAGAAGATAAACGCATGAAAAAAAGTTCAGTCAAAGGTTTACGCTAGAGTTATACTCTGTACATGTACTTAAAATTTTAGGTCTTAGCTTAGCTCCATTTTAAACCTAATGCTTACAACTCTACGAGATCTTTGAGAATCGGGCATGATTATGAGGTCCCTCATACGTCTAGCAGCTCTGCTAGAACTGCTCAGTTCTCACATTCCTGTATGAGCATAAATTGCTTCGTTGGCGTTTTTATTCGACCGTAAAGTTATGACATCTTATTACACCCTTATTGTTTTAGTGGAATTACGTATGCATCCTTGGACAGTATTGGGCTTTTACTACCTTGAAAGTTGAAATTATCAAAAGGGGTAGCAAAAATAATATGCAGCTTCTGATTGTTATATGATTAGATAATATTTTGTAAGAAATAGAGTGCTAGTAGACCTTGTCTATCTCTGGACCGGTTGTTCTGCAGGTCTTGGCTTATGAATCTATTCTCAAATCACACAACACCCAAAAAATTCATTAAAATCGCTCCAGTCGTTTGGGAGGAGCTTAGTGACAATAGCACTAACAAAAAAATTAAATTAAGGAGACTGTAAAAAAAAACGAAAACCAAGCATCGATTCTTTAAAGCGTAAATAGAAATTCGTAAGACATTTTTAACTAAAATGTCTTAGTTTTATCACTTTTAAAAAGTCGATATGTGTATGCGACACATCTCAACTTTTTAAAAGCCGCAGAAAAAATATAAGTATTAAAACTTAGATGCGCTATAAAAACTTTAGCGATGTCACTAGGGTGAGTTTTAAATATTTTTAAGTCAGTTTTCTTAATAAGACATAGGGGTTAGAAACTCCATCGGTAGAAGTGCTTAACATAGTCATAACTGAAAGTCTTAGAAAATTTTAATGTGTGTAAAAAGTTGCCAGGCCACAATAAGTTAGAGGCCCTGGGCAAAATTTTGTGCTAATATTTATTATTTCTTTACAAAGTCTGCTAACAATAATATACTGGAATTAACAACTGTTCCATTTTCCATAATAAAAAACTAAACGATATAGCTACGATATAGCCTATTGCATTTTTTTATTCTTTCAACTAAGTTTATTCAAAATAAAAGCCGATTGGTTACTTCGTGAGATCGTGAAGGAAGGGCAAACAGAAAAACATATTATACATTTTTCCATTTATAATATTAATATGGATGATAGGCATATAGTAAACTCAGAAAGTAGGCTCAAATGTTATGAATTTCGGTCTAAAGTATACATAATACTGTACACATATAACCTGGCAAAATTATTTTCTTCGTAAAAAATGAACTTTAAAGACACATTCATCATTTTCCCGTATGTGCCGACAAAATGACAAGGGGTTGAGAACACGAAACAAGGGGAGAGAATTACTAATCGAGTTCTCGAATGATTTAAATTTGGAACAATTGTTTGTGGTTTTAAGCTAACATGGTTTAATTTTTTTTTATTTGCAATTTTCGCAACTAGATTGACAAAAGAGAATAAAAAACCCATCTTTGTTTTTAAAAACCTTTCTTTTCAAGAATGAATCATATAAATGTTTTGAAAATAAACAAAAAACAAAAAAAGTAGTTTTGCTTATCTTGGCGCTTAGATGTTTTTGGAGATGAACTAATAATATTATGCAATACCAGAAATAATAAATATTTTATTAATCCCCTCCATAAGCCTAAACTTATCAATCAACAGGATAATCGTTTCCATCCCGTTCTCAATTACCATTACTGTGACCATAAACGACATTTAGTCCGGGACAGGTGTAATTGTTATATTGTTCTCATGTGAGAGGCCTATTACCGCTAATGTCGGGGTATTGATGCTTGCTTTTATTACAGAGGGGAAATAACCCTTATGCAGTTGTCATAAAGGTTACAGTAGGGGCAAATTAAGCCTGAACGGACTGTAATAAGGGCTCGCAATCACGTGGCTTCCTGATTGTCGACTATTTTTTTTAGAGATACATTTATACTACCATAATACGCGCTTGCGTTTTGTTTCATTGAGTTTTATGTTGAGAAAGAGCACAAATTTAAAATAAAAATTGTATATAATAAAATTTGTACCAACGTTTAAACTTTAATATTTTAAATCTACACGTTGACGCGTATACGAAATCTTGTATTACAATTGTTGTCTTTGAAATTCTATTTTTTTTTAATAATTAACGCCTTTTGATTTTTTTAAGACAAAGAACATTCATTTTCTTCGAGTACCCCAAATTTCTAAAAATCTGAATTAACAGCGACTTTTATAGATACTTTTTGCGGCACGTGGCTTACTTAAACCTCAATCTTTACAACGTCAAGGTAAACCAACATAACACGCGAAGTGATGTACCACGTCTCAAGGGTGGCAGAAGACATAAAAACTGCGACATTGGCACGAACCTGCGCGCACGCAAGGGTGATTCGGTACACCATGATTTGCGTGCTACAATAAAAATTTATTTATATATTTTTATTTATATTTTTTTATATAGTTTACTATTATATTACATCTCATTAAAATAAATCATTAATAAAAAATTAATGATTTATTTTAATGAGATGTAATATAATAGTAAACTATAATATCAGTTACCTTTATTTGCTTAATCTGATTAAAAATAACTTGTCGCTAGAGTATTAGAAACTTGTTTATCAAACAAGCTAAATGTCTAAAACAGAAAACTTTACTGCAGGAACCGCTGCGATTTTAGCAATGCATTATTCCATTTTGGCTCCAAAATTCCGCCATTTTGTTTTTTCATATTTTTATATATCTAGTGTCACTCTCACAGTATATACAATTCTCAAGCCAAAATCCATCAACCCTTGTAGGGTGCAGAGCGTGCCAAACAATTATACATACTCTCGAAAAACATAACCCTCACTCTGACGCAGTCGAGTAAAAAAATATTCATAAGTTGTATGGCGACCCCCCAGAATTACATTTTATCGAGTCAAAATAATTATAATTCGAACATATAACTCACAATCAATTAACGTAACGTAACCAAATACTATAAACACACCAACTTATGGATCAAATTGTTATAGTGGTTGTAGCAAGTTGTAGTTTAATTATTGTTGTAAACCCTTATACCTTATTCATTTTTGATCACATAATTTCTAATATTAGTATTACAAAACAGAGAACATAAACTGATAACATCTTTTAATTTCAATTTATCCTATATGCATGTACAAAGCTTGTCACCCTAATCGAAGATGACAGCAAACGTTGCGCGTGCGCATTTACATTCAATCGACACCGATGGCGCTTGTGACCTACTTGCTGTGAACATTGTCGTGTAAACTGCCCTTTATAACACAATGTGTGGATTTTAACTTTATATTGTCACAACATGCAAAATTTTGTCATAAGTTGTATTAACAATAGGTACATAGTACGTGCTAACATTAAAAGTAGGGGACATTCATAAATTAATGCAAAGCTCAATAATGTTTGTTGTTAAGCAGAGCTTAGTGTAAGTTGGCTAATTCATCGTCTCTAAAACATTTTTGAGCTTTGTAAGCAGGCAAAGGATACTGCAGAGCAGATTATTCTCGAATACACCGAGCCTCAAGGAACGAATAACCGGTCAAGTGCGAGTTGAACTCACACATGAAGGGATCCACACTACGGTAGCCAAAAGTTTATTAGTTCACGTCCTATCAAGTACTAGGGCAATGTAGAAGTAGTGCTGCGCCATCTAGTATTGAGAAACAAGAAACTGGTGGCAAAAACACGTTTGTTGTATGAGAGCCCTCTTAAATATTTAATTTATTTTGTTTTTAGGAATTTTTTCTTATAGCGGAACAGAAATACATATTCTGTGATTTCAACTCTCTCGTTGTTATCGTTCTGGAGATACTGCCTGGAGATACAGAAAGACAGACGGACGGACATCTAAGTCTTAATAATAGGTTCCCGTTTTTCCTCTGAGTACGGTATCCTAAAAAGGCTAAACTAGAAATTCTTTTTATAAGGCGACTAGCATAAAACTATTGCCAGTGTGACTTCTTTTCAATTTTCCGCGCCTAAACGAATTGTTACATTTTTTTTTTTATTTCCAGTCAGTGTCCGGTACCATGGTATTCTTTTTAAATCCAGCAAGTGGCGACTAGATAAACGCAGCGCCGTGTATCGTGCCACGTATTAATTACACGGTGTGGCATTGTGTAAACTGTTTTTGCGGCGTCTAACGTGTGTAATATTGACTGGAACTAGTTAATTGCTTATTGTTAAGATGAGAGCTATAATCGTCTTAGGTGCTAAGATTGTTGTGATTTTATCTCGTCAATAGTATATTTTATTCGATTTGATACTTCAAATTAAAGCAGATTGAAAATTGTTTTACAAGATTCATTAGTAGTGCTGAAATGTCTATTACCATAAAACAAAGTAAAATAAAAAAATATATTATCTAATACCCGCAAAATAATAATAATACACCTAAAAAAACTTTAAAACTAGGATTCTATGTGATTTTATGCTACTCTTCTAATAAGTCAATACAAATAGATAAACTTTGGAACACTTTCAGCAATATTATCTAACTGGTTTCTATTTAAATGCCCTTAGTCCTAACAAGGCTGTATCTTTGCGTCGCGGTCGTTCTTTTTTCAAATTGACTTTTATCTATTTTACACAGGTTGGACACGCGAGCGAAACGCGATACTGATCTTGCGCCTATCTAGTCGATAGCGGAGTGACTTAAATGGGCCCTTGCTAGGGCTGACACAAGCACGAAAAAAAAGGGTCAGACCACATGCAAAGTTATAGGGAGGTTTTTTAAATGAGATCTTCGAAACACTTGTTAACGAGTTGTGTTCATGGCAGATTGCAGTCAACCGTGGATTGCTATCTGCTTGCTTTTAGTTTGGTTTAGTTAGTCGGCTGCCTCGGAACTGGAATAGGCATTCAAATGTATATGGCTCATTTAAAAACGCATCTCTTTCTGGTTTGGTAAATTTAATTTGACAAGTTTCAATCATTTTTCTTTTGAATGCTCGAGTAAAGAAGCGGAATTTTCATTTTCAAGCCTAGCAACCCTAACCGTAATCTACACATAGGAAACTCGGGCGTTTCGCATTACGGTAGTGTTATAATAATTTATTGTGTACATTTCGATGGCAATTTATTCCGCAGGTGGGAGAAAGCGGGACAGATGTTAGCTACTGTTCCTGCACAAGATGTAAATCATAATTAATTTATGGACGATAATAAAACATTTGCATTTGCGCAAGACGATATTGATATGTCTGTGTTTAGTGTGGTCGACTTGATTTGATCTATGATCTATCTCATTACTAAACAATATGGACTGATTATGGTTCCTTTAAGTCTTGTACGGCTGGGCTCTAGTCTACGAAGAGATTCTTGTTGAAACAAAGCAATACTACAGACTTTTCGCTTATGCATTTACATATTCGTTTATTTTAAAAATTGACGGTTTCTTTTTCTTCCTTGCCCATAAGATAGACCATATTTTGTTGTTATCTCAAATGACTCTTAAACTTTCTTTCACTGCGTCTTTATACGTGTTTAAAGAGGGTTAAAAGTCACCAATTGTCTTTGGTGATCTTTCCAAAAGCGTAATGACAGATCGTCATTAAAATAAAAGTAATACGAAAGTACATTACAGTTTCACATGAAAGTCGCCGACGTCGACAATCGGGGTAATGTATGCAATTTAAAAACGCTAAAGAAAAAGATTGGATTGTTAACTGACAGAACTCATAGAGAACAAAAATTCCCATCACGCAACCGGAACTGGAATCACACATTACATTTAATTTTATACGAATTTAATAACGAGTGAGATGCCATTGTCTGCGGTGACCATGTGAAAAAACCAGATTTTACCGGCGATAAAGAGGCGCCGACAGTCAGAATGTGTACCCGCTGTGCGCCTAAATATAATCTATAATCCATACGTCTATCCCTTTTACTCATTACGCCTTCATTACGGTAGTCGTCACACGTTCCAAATCCAAATTGATTCCCGCCGTTAAATTAAAAAAAAAAACTGATGTACGCGACCTAGCATGACCGCGACGCGAGATCTTCGATAAAAGAACGAATCGAAAACTTACGTGTCATGCATGTGCCAGTCTATTTCACAGCGGCCATCTTGGGAATCGAATATCGAACGTAATTAAATTCAAAGGGCAATCGACACCTTACCATAGAGTTATGATTGATTTTTTCGCGCCGATTAAAGAGGGCAGTGATGGAAACGATTCGTCCGAGTGATTTGACAAAAAGCTGTGCAGTCGAAAATGCTGGGTGACAAAAACCTTTCATACTGGCTGGATAATAAAAAGCGCACTTTTTGTGTTCCGTTTATTGTCTACCGCACTTTTTAATACCGGCCGATTACAATTTGTGTATTCGAGTTCATTAGGAAACCTATCGAGTGTTCTAGATTCCGGGATTTCACTAAACTTTTTCTTAATTTATGCTTTTATTGGTGACTTTTAGTACAACATTTCTACCTACATATTATAAGGGATTTCATAATTTTTTGTAGGCTATTTTTTCGTTTTTATCGACTTGAAACACACAAGACAAGTATAAGCTTCCAAAACCGATTACACAAAGTTTGTGTGGCAGACCGCAAATGCGATGGGAACATGTATCTAACCACATTCGTGTTTTGCTTATATCTTAAAGTTTATAAGTTTTTTTGTAAGGGGCCTCGGCAGATAGTAAAAACGAGTATCCCAAGTTTAACATAGAAGTATTTGTGGCGGTGAAAACATATTTTGAAAATCGAAATATTTTTAATTCCTTTAAAAACCTCCCAGTAAAAAAGTTTGAAAAACGTTTTTTATGCTCGAATTTACCACTTATTTAAAATACTGGTCATGTTGCATGTAGTGGGTGATGTTAAAGTTGTTTTATTACTTCTTGTCTTTTTGTTAATTTGTTACTGTTTTTTACCCCTTGCATTCATATTTTTTTATACTTAGATTATGTTAGTGGCAAAACACAACGTAGACGGGCACACTTTAGCATTAACTGTATGTTTACTCACACATTTCATGAATGAATTTCCACGGTATGTGGGCGTTATTATTCATATGTTGTGAGCGGGATATACACGGAATTGTATCAGTGTGAATCACCCACTGACTCACTAGCGCCGGCAATTTAGAATCAATCTAACTTTTTTGCTGTCGATACTTTCGATATGTGATCAGGGTTGTCGCGGTTGATGGTGTGAATAATATCAATATATTTTTTATCGATATGTGAAAATTATGAAATGGCCACGTTTTAAGTATTTTTTAACGTGGTTTACAATTTTAACGAAATTTGGTATTACCTTTTAATTGATTTCCATCTTAAACTATTATCACAGCTGAGAACGTAAATGATAAAAAATGAGTCAATACCTATAAAACCCTACAATATTCCAATAAATTAACCGCAAAATGTATGTGTCATAATTTAAACGTAAATAGGAAACGGGAAACATAGTGACTCGCTATACACATATGCTAGACACATATGTCTGAGAAACCTGACAGTCTCTGACGAGATCTAACGGCTTCACGCAAATATTTTGATTTAAGAACATTTTATACTTTTTGTGTCCATGAAATCGAATAATATTTTGCTTCGGTTACCAGTTTCATTGAATCCAGTCAGCTGCGCAGAAGCTATTTTGTAGGATGTAGGAACATGAGCAATACACTCGTTACAAACCTATTTGTTTATGTCTATCACCGATACAATAAAAGAAAATAGTTTTAACAATGCTTCGACGACAGCCCTAACACACGTTGCAACATATTCATATATTTTTTTGTTAATGAAACAGTAATTACAATGTAATGTGTATTGTCATAACAAAAGGTTGTTAATGTATAATTAGAGATCACTTTCTGTTTCATTATGTAATGTTTGTCTAAAATAGCTCAACTCACTCGTAACAGATAAAATATGACATAGATTTAACATTAATAATTATTTCGTTAGTTAAAATATATAACAAAGATATGATGGGACGTTCTCACAACTTTTTCAAAAATTATATTTGAACAAAATAAAATTTTTTGATAAATTCTATATAAATTTCTCATGGTCCAACAAAGTGGGATAGCCACTGCGGAAACTATACATTGTCCCGTGATTAAAATCGTATTTTTCTTATCAGACTTTTTTTTTTAAATGCGATCACATAGTTTCATAGAATTTTGAAGTACATTTCATAGCGATTCAAAACAAGAAAGTGACATCACAACGCTTTGCTGTATAGAAATGTCAATTTTTTTTAAAGAGAGGGTTAATGACCGCTACCACATTGACCGAAAGCACTATATCTAATCAAATATTCCTGTACTATTCAACTTAACAGTATAAAATCGGTCGACTACTTGTAAGAGCTCGTATATAATTTACACACTCCTCTTACTTTCTCTGCAACGAAATCGATTTTTTACTACACATTGTTACCGCTCAAATCGATTCTGGACCACAATCGTTTTGGGTATACACTGTACACGATATACGGAAGTGAATTGAATAGACCACATAACGTTCGCATACTTTGATTCATTTTATCGATATACTTTTCAATTACGTTACGTCACTAGCGTACAAATTACAAGCTCGACTTTTTGGCATGTACAACCTCTGTGGCTAATGGTGGACGCATATCTACCGGAGTCCAAAGCCGAAGGAATTGAAGTCATTTCCTTTTTTAAATTTGACAGCGAACGAATCGGACGATTCTACGCGGACTAGTCTACGAGGTTTCGTGACATTTTATGGAGTGTGTACAGTGTACACTCTCACCGAGACACAGCGAGACCGCACGAGTGCGAGAATGCTAGCATTGAATTATGACGGGCTAAGCGGAAAACATACTGAGGTAGGACGGGACTGACAGCCGCAATCTAAATAATAATTGTACAATCAGAGAAGTTGAAACATATCGTGTAACAATACAGATCGTGGATCTAAGTAATTTGGTCGGTTTATGTCAAACTGAGCTGACAGATCACAACTAACAAGGAATGGACATATTCCGACCGAATGACGTAGATCCGTCAACTGGCTCTCTTTCAATTCCCCCATTATACATTGAAGTGTGCAAACTATAAAGCTGAAAACAAACTGATCAGACGCGACTGACGTCAGATACAGCTGACAGCCCGTACAAACCGTCAGCGACTTACGCGTTAAGCGGATTCGCAAGTCGTGCAAAAATTCGAATTTCCTTAATTTTTAAACTCCTAAATAAACATATTTCTTCTAATACCTAATAATAAGTAATAATGGTAATCAGGCTTTAAAAACCAAGTCGATGGGTTGCTTCATAAGACCGTGAAGGAAGGAAGAAGAAACAAACGAACACATTTCCCCGTTTATAAAACTAGTATAACACCGTTTGTCCACCACCACCGTCAACCGAGAACGAGATTATTTCTTTATGACATAGAAACAGTTAACTTAGTGTGAGTCTGGAACTAAACATTTAATAAATTCCTAATGTCTGACAAACGGCTGTGTTTCGTTTCGTTTTCGAGGTTCGTCTGAGGTTTGGTAACGTTTTGAATGATAGCGCGATACTAAACATTTTTCAGCTGCATCGAAACCGAACTTTAGCTGAAACTCAACCGAAGCAAATACGAACCTCAATTGGAACGTTCGAATTCGATTGCCCTGCAGGCCCTTAATGTATATTTAACAATGAGTACAATACGTGCATAAAAACTAAACAGCTTTTACTTTGACAGAACTAACTCGTCTTATTTTCAGTCTGTGGTATAATATCAGTGCTCGCAGTCTTTTACTGCAGCCAAAACGCATAAAAACGATAAAATCAAGCCATGAAGTCTTTACTGCCAACTCATAATGCCAGTTGTTTTCTCGTGCAAGTATGTCTGTATGTTGACTTATTTCCATTTGATTGGAAAGATATGATTTTGTTTCGTATGAAGCTGAAAACAAACTGATGGCCTAGAAAGATCGTAATAACAATATGGAAAAGGAATTGCTCTACAATTCGCTTAATTATATTTTGTTAGAAAATCAAAATGTCATAATAAAATATCTTCAAAATCAATTTAAATTGATTGTAAGATTTCTGTTTTTAAAATAAGTAGTTATTTGCAAGAAAAATAACAACTTGAATTGCTCTTAGCAATATCACTAAGTGGCTTTTTTCGGGGGCCGACAGCCCATACAAAAACGTCCGTGACTGACGTCTTTATATGTGCTATCAGTCGCGGCCGTAAGTCGCGTCCGATCAACTTGTTTTCAGCGTCATAAGGAACGCACTTCTTTTAGAACCGAACGCGGCGAAGGAAGAATTCGATGTATGAAATGTCATGGAATCTTTTCTTACTATCCGAATCGTCCGGTTCTTCCGAATCGTTCAAAGAGGAAATGACTTAGATTCCTTCGGCTCTGGTAGATGTGCTTTCACTTTTAACATTTTCCACACTCTAAACCCTCAACTAGGGTAGTGATTTTGTAGTATGTTGTGGAAATACCTTCGATCTGCCGTCCTCAAGCTAAAATGCCGCTATAATGTATAAAAAGTACTTTTTGAGTTATGAACAAAAAATGCGAAAATTATTCTAAGGACTTGGTACTTCATAACGGCAATATTCATTTTTAATAACTTAACGACTATAAAAAGGAACAAAAATTTTGCTAATACACTTCGATAGAGCTTTTTTTTTCTTATTATGTTTGCATCAAAATGTAAAAATCGACTAGACTAGTTAGATTATTTATTTAACGGCATTTAAGCTTGAGGATGGCAGAGAAGTATTGTATATTTTTAAATATTAATAATAGATTTAAAAATATTGGAACATCTTTGTTTTGTATGAAATCACTAAAATGTAAACATCAAGACTTCCACACTAATATTATTAATGCGAAAGTGTCGTTCGTCCTTCCTTCAAGCCGTAATGAAGCAACCAATCGACAACAATTTTGGCATAGACTTAGTTCAAAGAATCGAGAGTAAAATTTACAGTTTTAATAAAACATTGTTTCTAAAGGAGCCAACAATTATATTCGTATTTTAACGTGATTTTCAAGCTCGACGCAAACGAGACTGGGAGCAAAAGCTAGTAGCTCATCTATACTAATAATATAAAACTGAAGTGTTTGTTTGAACACGCTAATCTCGGGAAGAACTGGCTGGAATAAAAAAAATATTTGTGTGTTGGTTAGTCCATTTATGGCTATATAACATCACGCTACGACCAATAGGAGCCGAGCAGTAATCAAAAATTTTGTAAAAACGGTATAATTTATAAAGACGGACGTATTCTACACTTCTTAAGGATTGAATTCGATTTGGCTATGTATTATGGTATATTGGAGTACGATAACGGATACAAAAGTTATACAATACTAGATGTAATGCCTCGACCTACAAAATCGGTTATCAGTCATCAATAATTACTACTTACTATAATGTAATTACATGTAAGTATGAATATAGGACATATAGGTAGCTATTACTACAAACTGTGGTTGCATGTCACAATGTTAGTCATTAGAAATATTTAAACACAGGTGTATAATATAACAAGATGATGCCTGCAACTCCGACGCGCAAAAATTAGTTTATGACGCGGGAACAAAGAAAATATACTCAAAGTATTTACTTTTACTAACAGTAATGCGCAATTATTTACCGCTATTAGGAAAGGATAATTAAAGCTTTTCATTTTATTAAATAATAGCAACCATAACATAATCAACCTTAAAATTAAAACTTCGCACTTAAACTGTTAAAAAAAACAAAACTATTCCATATTTTAACGAAACATTTTAAAATAATTGTTCCATAATTAAAGGTATTCTTTTAAATTTAGAACACGTAAACCCTACCAGATAAAATAGATTCCGAACGGTCTGACGTCTGTTAGCGGCTAATGATAGTAGAACAATGAGCTTTCACACGCGTATGAAAGTACTAAATCTTTGTTCAGACGCGAGCTTGTAAAATTAATATGTTGGCCATTCATTTATAATTCTTTTCTCAGGCCGTGTGTGATCGGTCTTATGACTCTTATATGGACCTTCAGATAGGGCTTTCACATTGAATATTATATAATGATTTTAACCATGACGTTTAATAAAACTTGCGTTCATCAAAAATATGATGTACCGTTAACATGAGCCTATAAAGACGACATTAGTTATAAACATTCTTTTTCTATACATAATTTAAAAACTTACACTATGAGACAATTTTTAAGAAAAAAAAACTTGAAGGGAAAATTCCAGGTAAAATCTTGCACCAGTTATTTGGCTGATGCAAGAGAAAATTCCACGTGGTCGTTATAATGTGAACCCACGAGTGAGGAGTGGTGTTGAGTCGAGGGCCCTCCTGATGATCAATCTCTGACTTGCATTATATTATGAAGATCGTTACGTTTCCCGATAACCACTTAAAAACATATAGGACTTAAAATACTTTAAAATTTTAATTAAAAGCGTCGGGTTTTTGTTATGAAAAATGGAAAAACGGTTTTGTTTATAAACTTTTAGGGAATACATGATAGATATGTTTTCATTTTTTTTTTGCGGATTGTTTTTTGCCAGTGCGTAATCTCATATAATTCGAAATGTTACAGCAGACACGCGATTAGTAAAATAATCCCAATAATGAAAAAAAAAATGTTTAAAACAAAACAAGGGCTACCAACGAACCCTAATTGCGCTTTCGTTCTTTTCATTTGATCTAAAACCCATACCCACATTAGTATATTTTATGTAGATTTTAATCAAATTCTCGTCTATTGTTCGATAATAATCTCGAAATTTCCATGTGGCAGCCCTATTATCCAAATTGCGCCCGCTAATTCGAAAAGCTTGTGTGTATTGTTACGTGTAGGCCGTTCGAGATTTTTTTACCTCTAGTTACTATAAAACAAACCTTATGTCCTTAATATTGAGATCGTATAAATGATCATGAAATGTTTAAGACGAGTTGAAGTGAGCTGATTATTTTACAATTTTTACACACCACTTGCGGTTCTATAAAGTTTTACAATGTGTTTACAACGCAATCACTACTGTTTATTAGATCTATTGGAAATTACGCCGTAATTTTAATTTTCCTTTCGAGACGTAGTACGTCATACGTATACAGATCAGACGCGATCTTGATAATAATTGTACGTTGAAAAATGCAAACTATATAGCGTAAGTCGCGGACGTTTTGTACGAGCTGTCAGCCGCGTCTGACGTCAGTCGTGGACGTTTTTGTATGCGCAGCCGCGTCCGATCAGTTTGTTTTCAGCTTTATGTTCAATAAATCGTACTAATATTACAAATAGGAAAGTATGTTTCTTTGTCCTTCCTTCACGCTCTAACGAAGTGACCTATCGATATGATTTTTGGCATAAACTTTATTGAAAAGGTAGAGAGCAACGCACGAACCGATTTTTACGGTTTTGATTGGTTGAAAGGGTCTCAGGCTCCGCGAGGTTTATATAAAAAAAAGATTTTTTTTTAAGAAAAAAAGGGAAAACCATCTTTCACATACAGCGCCATCTCTGATACAGAACGTGCACTACAACGGCGCTAGTACGTGGTTTTTACGCAATTTTCAAATTTCGCGCGAGTGAACAAAAGCCAGTTCGTCATAAAATTGACTACTTCTCGCTAACATAATAGCTCAAGGTCATTTTGGCCTCTATGTCACTATATCCATGATTTATGTATCGGGGACTTACACTGGACACGCGATGTCTCGAACAATGCAAGGATAGCTCGACCTTATAGTCTCTAATTACTAACATCAACACTACAATGGCTAACCTGATTCTTCTACTTTCGAGTCCTTGTACACTATCATGAGACAATTACTGCTGATTCCATAAGACCTACATTTGGTGAACTAGCTTGATGGTACCGTTCATTTTGTGTGCTTTCTCGAAATTCGTTCAATGGTTTAGCTCACAATCCACAACTGTGACACAAGCGAAAAGCTTAATCGTATGCAAATGATTTGGCAACAAGCTGAGTGAACATTCTGACGGGACGCAGCGGAACGGACCGCTAGTTTTATAGTAAGTAAATTGTTAGTAAATGTATGTTAGGTAGTTTGCGTCCCGTTATGTGCGTGAAGTTTCATGGTGGCTCACGGCTATTTTTTGTTTGTTTTTGTGAATAGCACTTAAACTACCAAAATTTATTGGAAGATAATAATTAATGAAGTTATTGTTCATCCCGATATGGAATAGAAATTGTTTAGCGCCACCGTACACCGGGTTACGACATTACACATACAAAAATACAAAAATAATAATTTCAAGGGTAACAGAAACTTTATTAATATGAAAAAAACCTCATACAACAACTCATATTAAAAAAACAACATAACTTTTTCTTGTTTATGCGGCGAAGCAGAATGTGTAAGGATGACACGCGCGGCCTGACCGCCGACAACATCCCGTATGAATGGGGCCCCCTCGGCCCCCCTTAACCTTAACCCTTCACGTGGGACGCACACGCGTGGGGTAACTCGTGAATGAACGTGTGGAAGGGTTGAACTTTCCATTTCATATGGGGCGACGTATCGATCGAACCTCAACTTTGTTATAAACAACGTTCACTCTCGTATACAGAGTACTCGAATATGGAACAGTTAACAACATCACAATAATTGTTATGGTTCCATATTTGAATATCGAACTTTACGACCTTATAATATTTATATTAAGAACATTATGGTTCCATATTCGAACGTGAACTTTGCGTTATGGTTATAAAAGTTTTTTTTTATTAAATAGGAAGCAAAGGAGTAAACGTGTCACATGATGTAAATTAACTATAGACGCTATGGACACTTCGCAACATCAGAATAGTTGTAGATGCGTTGCACAGACAGGAGATAGAAATATAGAGATAGTTAAATTAAACCCCATAATTACTAATGTCTAATTTTAATGAAAATATTTAAATATATTTTCTAAATTTACTGTGTGAAAGGGACATTGATCTCAGACTTTTCGACATTTTCCTCTACAACAAATCTCGAAAAAAGGAAAATACTGTGTCGTAATTGTTTATGGTTGACCAGTTTCGGTAGCGGAGACAATTTAGAAAGCAGCTGACTGACCGCAACTTACTATTCTAGTAATCTAACTCATTTAAAAAACTCATTTTGAATAGAAAATCACTTAGGTCTAGAAAGCCTGAAACCTATTCACTTTCGATGCTTATTAGATTAGTTTTCGTCTGATACTACAAGAGTGCTTGGCTTTTAACTTGAGGTTTGGTTGGTTCGCTTCCATTATAATACAAGCAAATAAGGATAAACCTGCAATAACAGGTAACCCACCTGCAACTCTTCTGATGTTGCAAATGTCTATGGGCGATGGCAGTTGTTTTCCACCAGGTAACCCGTTTTCTCGTTTTCCCTCCTTATTTAAAAAAAAAACAATACTGGCAAATAACTTATTATTACTAAACAAAAAGCATGTTAAACCATATTCGGTAACATAGGTTCTAAAGTTAAAACTAATAGTCGATATTTAAGCAAGCTCGCAACGATATAAAGTTCCTACCGGCCACATTAAACCTAGAATTTTCTTTGACAGCAGTTTACAGATAACGTACTTAATAACATAGAAGAAGAAGGATATTTCATAACCACAGATAATATAAATAACACACATTAGAGCACAGAGTATACGCGCACTGTGTTTATGCAGGTGTAGTAAACTCGTTAATTAGAGCCCACGACGATATATGTGCAGGAAACCAATTATTAGGAGTTTTAATACATATTGTATAATCGCCACGGCCATTTTAGTGTTTATTTTATAGGCCGCCGTTCACTTTGCAAACCCGGCCCGGACCTTCCAGGACAGATAAGCTAAGCCCACATCATTTAATCTGCAATCTTATTCTATGCGAGGAATTCGTATAGATGTACTTGTATTGCAATGTTCTATGGTTAAAATTTAAAAATTTACACAGAATGCAATACGTTGGCATAAGTTTGTGGCGTCTTTTGGTTCTTGTTTAACAAAAAAAAGGAAATTCAAATTTGGAACATTCTTTTTTAAAATCAAATAATTTAAAATAACTACAGTATTGGTTTTTTAACAGAAATACTAAGTAGTTGTCAACATTTAGCCTTGTGCATTGGCGTGTGCTGTGTTTTATAACTTCAATAAAAACGTTACCTTCGTACAGACACGACACTGTAATTTCTATATTGTGATATTTTACTTCGATATAACATTTTTATTTAACATTTTATTGGTACAATAAATGCTTGAACTGCTTGCTTTAATAAGCGACCGTGCGGTAACACCTAAGACGAAAAACTTAGTAACTGCGTTAAAAGTTTAAAATCTTACGATCCTTTCAGTGGTTTGGGCTGTCCGTTGATAGATAACTATTTTATGTCAGTCAGTCACCATTGGATTTTATATAAACTAGCAAAAAAGCACAGCTTTATGGAGGGCTTGCGAAATTTTTCAAATGCTGTAGTTGTTTTGTAAACACAAAGTTAGGTAGGATTAGGATTCTGGGGGTTAGGATTCTGTGACTGTGACAGTTTTTTTTTACAAAATTTTACGATTCTGGATACAAGGTGTGGATACTGGATACTCAGTTCGTTTATCTGAACGATGATTTTAGATAATAATAATAAAATAAATGTAATATTGTACCACTAACGCCATCTATAAGTTGAGATGTGCAACTATTAAAATAAGTTTAGCTTTACAGTTACACATCTCAAATCACAGGTGGCGTTAGTAGCGCAATTTTACATATTTTTCTTACTATCTTTAAAATTAATACTACTTTATTTTTAAACACATTTTGACTTATACAAAAATTATTATGCTAAAGCCCGAAGCTAAAGCTATCATAGTTTTTTCGTAAAGTGTACCACAATCATGTACTTGGAGTGGGGTATAGAGGGCTCGCTTCGCTCGCCTAATAATTTTTAGATACTGGACGACTTTCGTTTTCACTCTAATGCATTTATCGCCTTTACTATTTTGTGATAACATTATAATAATTATTTTTATCGCTCCAAGTTCTTACTCGTCTTCATTGAAATCTATGCAACGATATCTCTCAAAACACTTGAACCTTTAGCCAGCACGTTTACGATTAAACTTCGTAAAAGAATCGCCAATCAAAATATTATAAGAGTAGCATATAATATTATTAAGTACGAACAGAAGTATGGATTAACAAATTTCATAAATTCGTCGTTTTTTTTTTCATACAATTTCATATATAAATCGGCAAATCTATAAAGAAGCGAAACGTGTTATCCAGGGGCTCTGTATACAATAGCGACTTTATCGATTCGTCGCATTTGGTTCAACGGACGACACCTAGAGTTTACTCTTAATCCTCGCATTCATTATTCGAAACAATGAATCTTTTTTACTATATCGGAGCCATAATTGCTTTTTCTCTTAATTTATTCGGTAGAATGTCGAGGATTTCGTGACTTTGACAGAACTTTCGAAAGTTTTTTTTTTTTACTTTAAATTTTCGAATCGTATCTAGGTACTTACTTGCAATACTCGTATTATTATTATTTATATCATAAATTAAATCTTTTTTAAATAATCCGAAACTTTTTAATTGGATTGTCAAGCTCATAACCAGAGACAATCTCATTGTATAAAATTCATTCGCAGCCAATTTTACCGAATTTTATATTTCGGCCTGATAAAATAAGAAAAAAATGCTACTTTATGACATAGACGTTTTAATTTTAGTTCGACAACATCTATTTTTTATGTCCCTAAGTGTCTTTATAGTAATATTAAACATCAAAACAACGTTAGCTTACTACACAGCTAGTAGTACAATATTTTCATCGAGTTTGCAGTTCGCAGCCTTTATTAGATGCAACATATTTTAAATCACGAAATAAATTAACAGAGATTATAGTTACAGCTCTAAGGTCGCTAACTGAGCTCGAATAGTATGTAAAAACTCCGCTATTTATATAGCATTTTCATTAGTACAATCCAGAGAGGAATGAAAATATTTATTTTCCCCATTCGCGGAGCATTGTGGGCAGACGAAAGTTATATGTTGGTTTTCCTCTCCGCGCGCCTTATTACTAAAGTTCTGTTAAAATATTAAAATATCATAGGTTTGGAAAAAAATCAAAATACGACTGAAGGAAGAAAAAAGTATAGAAGTTCGTTATCAGTTTCATACATGTAACGCCACCTAGTACCGAGTAGACGAACTATTTTCTAAACTTACCTAACTGAAATATTATTATGAATATGTATTATTGTTCTCGGCGTTCTTTTTTTCAAAATAATAAACTTATTAAAATAAATTGCTCTTTACGTGAGATTTTACATGATTTCGAAATTTAATTTACATCCAGTCTATATCTATCAGAAATAGCACGCGTCGCTACGACTGTAAAAAGTTTGTTGTATAAACTATATTTTGTAAGTCGTACATCTCAATGTGTTATTTACACATTATAGATAGGTACCTGACCCGGCAAACATCATTCTGCGGATAACGTTGTCATTTAGCTACATTTATGTCATGCCGATGTCGGAGACTTCGATACCGCGATTTTAAACTGTCTATAATGTGGCAAAAGTGTAATTGGAAGTAACTTCAAAATTTTATACGGCTATTTCAAGTCAAATCGTTTGAACCTTTTTCCTAAGACTTGCATAATTAAAAATCTTTTTCACATAGAATATATATAATGTTTGTCTGCTTGTTCTAGTGTTCGGCATGGACACCCCCCTCGGGCTGTTTCCCCCCGGCATGGACCACAAGATGTACCCGCTCATGGACGTGGAGCACCGCGCGCCGCCGCTAGACGCGCAACTATTCACCAATGTCAAAAAGAAATGTAAGTGTCAAAAAGAAGAAGGAATGAGTGAATGATTTCAGTTTTTCAAGAACGAATAAAGTAAAAATTTTGAATAACATTTTTAATTTTAAAAAATTACGACATTGAATCATAACTAGATGCATAAAAAGGAAGAAGAAAACATAAAGTTTTTTTTAATTTATGTTAATCTAAAGAATTTAGTAACGCATGTACGTCGTGCGCCCTAAAAAGACTTTAAAAACGTTCAATTTGACGCCGTTTTCTAACTTTCACACTCTAGCTGCTTGAGATTCCAAAGTGTCTAGTTTCGCGCGTAACATTTTATTTCCGAGCGGTGATGGTAAAGGGACAAAACGTTGAAACTAGGTAATGATTATTTAGAGTTATATTTTTTATTTATTTTCTAATACCTAAAGTTACCTTAAGTTAAAACAACTCGTTATCGACGAATGAAAAACAACAAATTAATAGTAAGGTATGGAATCGTTGAGCTTAACAACCATAAGAAATGAGTATCCCAATTAATCATATTAGCTTGTAGCAGTAGTAGCTATCATCATTTGACGGTAGTAAATGCGTATCACTAATTTATATTTCATTGGAGATCATTTTCCAGTAGCATTAATGAACGGTCGTAAAAGGCAACTATTAAATTCACTATAAAGTATAACTACCATTAATAAACTCTAATAGCCCACATACGCAATATATTATTAAATAATAAACTGATTCGAAGCGAAATAATAGGCGAGCAGCGACGTCGCAATCGCAAAATGTTAAACGGGCATTGTTTCGAGGGAATGTTTATTAAGACGATCTGATATACTGGGGGGGCAGACGGAGGTAACGTATGCTCACAATGCTGAGCGGCGACGATAGACAGCGCCCGATCGATCGGCCCATCCCTACGAGGCACAACACTATTCATTTCCGCGAGCTCGCGTGACCCGACAACTATTAAAAGAAAAACTAATTTCCATAAAATTTTAGGTAATACGAGGCCATCTTTAAATTGTCGGGTACGATCGAGCTGAAGTTACGTGGCGACGTCTCCGGTACACGTTCGGCAAATAACCGCACCGGAGCTAATGGGCGGTTTATATGGTGGCACCGACTGTACGTAAAAATGTCGCGTGTTTCGGTGAACTAATGACGAGTCGCCGTGTCGCGACCTGCTCATTTCGCCGTGTGTCGCTGCCAAAACACGGTCATTAGATACCTAAGTACTAGCTCCGCACGGCATATACCGTGAGTCTTTGTAGGGAACTGCACATTGCTGCAATCAAACCTCGAATTACAGTTCTAAACACTGAAAATATTCGCGAATATAGACTGCAAACAATTCGTTCACATCCAACTTACTCGAACTCGGAGAAACAAATACTTTCTTCCGATTTCCTCCGGAAATAAATTTATAAGGAATCTAATGACATTCTTGTTACAGGGCGACCGAAAGGACAGCACAGTGCGCCTCGCGGAGGCCCGCCTCGGTCCTGGACCAACGCAGAGCTGACCGAAGCCCTTCAACACGTCTGGAACAAGAAGATGACCACGAGTCAGGCCTCCAGAATATTCGGCATTCCTTACAACTCCCTCCTTATGTACGTCCGAGGGAAGTACGGGAAGAGCCTCAAACTGGAGCAGCTGAGGAAAGACTGCATCGGCGGACCCCTCGAGGTCCTCAACCTCAATTCCGGCAACAACAACAACAACCACCCCAACAAACACGATAAAGACGAGCACCAGAACTCGAGCCAGCGGCCGTCGAGTTCGGAGCCTGACATCACCTCGAATCCAATGTTCAACCCCTTCCAGCAGGGGTTCTATCCGGAGTTCCCCCCGGGGTTCCCCATGCCCCTCAACATGCTGCATCTGCTGCCTCACGACAAAACGAGGGAGCTGTACCAGTCCATGCCCATGGCGCTGGACTCGCTGTCGGGGGTGACGAAAGAGGAGGACTGCAAGAGCGATAGATCCAAGGAGAACTCGGCGGATGAGGAGGGGGAGTCATACCGCGCGCCGGCACTGCCCCCTCACCCCCCCGACAACCGCACGCTGCTGCACCACAACGGCCAGGAGTAATCCGCCACCGGCCACTAGCTCGCCGCACCACACGTTCCCGGGGTCTCGCGCGACACGACATGCAATCGCCAAACTTAGCCAAAACTTTATTGTTAGTCGAAGCGACGTAGTTCTTTTCACGCATCGTGTACAGACGCAAGATGTCCATATTTATATATTATTATACTAGTGAAATTGAAATGTGTTTATATTGTAAATGTGTAGGGCGATTATTTATTACGAGTGCAATACGACGGACGGTTGCTATCGCCGAGTCGACGTTTAGGGCCGTGTTTTTTTTATGAACGTTCGCCAGCACCGAGGACGTAGATTCGATGTTTGATCTCTTTGCCTCTTATTAGGTCCCTAAATTCTATTCGCATTATTTGGCATTCGTATCGATGTATATTGTATAAACTAGGAACCGGCGGTTGTTGAAATTCCATTTTACATTCCATACGATTAATTCTCCTAGGTAATAGTTCATATCATCTAAGGTTACGATTTTATCCGAAGACTCTTGCCCTCTCCCGTGCTACTCCGGCACTATACTGACGCATGCGAGCGCACGTCACCAAAGTTTGTAAATGTTCATTGTAGTTATAATCGAGGACAATTTTAAATGTAAATAGTTAATTAACGGATTATAAATTTTAATTAACCATTAAATAAGAGGACATAACGTGTCTAAAACGGTAAATAGTAGTGTATTTGTAATTGTTGTAGATTTAGTGAAGTGAAACTGTGCGCCAGTCGCGACGCGATTCGCGCAGTCGGTAGGTCCGCGACGCACTAGTCGACAACACGATCTGTTGCACCCGCTCCACGTGACTCCTCCCCGAACAGACAACAGCAAAAGTAATTATGTCGTAAGCCAAAAAGACTAAGTCCCCGGCCGCCGAACGCGCGCCGTGCGGGTGGTCCGGCGTGACGTAGGCATTATTTTGATTACACTCCAATAAAACAAAGACCCCATTATTAGTACCGCAATAGAAGGACAGTGCGCGCCAGGTATAGACAAATAAAGTATCTGCACTCGATGTTCAAATAAAAAGGAGCTTTCAAGATTTTAGTGAATAATGTGAAAGTTAGTATAGGCGTGGTTTGACACCCCATGGCTTAGATAATTGTATACAATGATTTCGTATCGAATTAGAATTAACGTGACGAATCACAAGTATCATCGTTACTCCTTAATTGGTTCAGTCCGAGGGACGTTTCGCAACACTAGTTCTTATTTGTTTTTACGAGCGTCTACATCACTAACGAGTAGTGCAATAGACGATTTATTACAAAAGTAAATTAATATAGTCGTGGATAAAATGGAACCGTATAACTCTTAACAGAAGACTGAACACTATTTTCGACTCTATTTTGTATTGTTATACAACACATATTCACAGTCATGGGCCCCTCGGCGTAGAATGTCCACTTCGCGAGTGTAACGTACGCTATTTCGCTCGAAAATGACCCTTATTAATAAATACTAATGTGCCGTTCCAAGGTAACATGTTTCTGAAACACATAACATGTTATAAAATCTTGCATACAATCCATAAAATCATAAGGATTAATTTAATGGGCTTTTCTAAACCCTGAAGACTAAGGTAAAAAAGGTTGATGTCTGTCTTACAAATTTCAAACATATCGAGGTGTTTTTCGGAAATATTCATTTGAGGCATGAAAATTTCGCGAAAAAGAAAGTTTCCGATCTTATCGAATTTACGAAATAACATTCTGCGACGAGCGGATTCCAAAATTGAAAATACATACCGGGTTGTAGTCTTCACTAGCGTCACGTCACTACAATATATTATTACAGGGATTTTATATAATAACGAATTATATTCATTGAATATGTATACCTAATTATATTTTAACAGAAATCTGTTAAAAATACTTTTATCTAATGCCTTTGTTTTTCGTTTTAAATAGAATGCTATATTATTAGTTACAATAGATTAGGGTTCATCCTATTATTTTCTGTGTATCCATACTAGGTACATGTGCCAAAAGGTCAGAATCCATCGGGTACATTGTTTTCAGTAGTGGTCCGTGAAATTGACGAGTTGTTGTTCTCTTGTGACTTGTGATCGATGATATCAGTTGATAGATTTACCTAATTCGTACAAACTCATCAGTATTAGTGATTTTGTTAAAGTTTTAATTGAAACGTTTTAATTAAGTTTTGTTATTTGTTATTGTGTACGGTTACGTGATCGGTGTGGAATTCTCTGTAAAAATCTCATGTTTCACGATTACAATTTTCTTTGTAAATAAAATTTCCTATTTTCATAATGTTACCGAAGTTTTTCAATAAAATACCGGATATTTGTGAATTTTTGTCAGCCAAATCTAAATACGTATAGTAATTTTAAATTCATAGATCGATCATTATTTGGCCGAACTGGAATTCTGGGTCGGTGCGTCACACGTTTTTGGAATAAAAACGTGACGTCACATAAAAATACAATCGGATCGGTCGCTCCCTTGACATCCACGAAAACTTCGATGTCGAATAATATCCAAGTTTCTCGAAGTTCACTTCGGTCGAATGATGAACGAATGAGTTAGTTTTATGAAATTGTGATTGTAATTATTTAGTGAATCGTTCTTTAGTTCCTTTATTTTGTTATCGATATTTATATTGTAATTAAAATTAATTTGTAGGTTTAATATAATTAATTGAAATATAATATATACTGTAATGAGTTGTGTAATTTTTATTTGTTGTATTAATATAAAGATACAAAATAAATTAATGATATCGT
This sequence comes from Cyclargus thomasi, assembly GCA_026546445.1. Taxonomy (NCBI): domain Eukaryota; kingdom Metazoa; phylum Arthropoda; class Insecta; order Lepidoptera; family Lycaenidae; genus Cyclargus; species Cyclargus thomasi. Next base: position 382,778 of record JAOTAV010000007.1, read on the forward strand.
TACAATCTAGGATGTAAAAAAGATAATCTATTTGATCTTAAAAGTAATACGAAAAATATTTATGTTCTAGTACCATTCTATCGTGTAATTTAAATTGAATCATTGAGCGATGTAGTTGAATAAACATTTACGGCGACCGGCGTAAATCGAAATAAATAAAAAATCAAACACCGTTACCTTCTTTCATTGTGTTCACCTTTCTCCAATGCACTTTCATTCCTGTACGTTGATAGCTGCTCGTATCTACTAGTTACTACACTCTACAGTTAATAATCTTAGTACCATGAGCGAAAATGAACGAGAGCCAGTTGACGGACCTCCGTCATTTGGTCGGATGTCAATTCCATGGAAGTCTTGATCTGTCAGCTGGGTTTAGCATAACGCGATCAATTTACTCAGATCCAAGATCTCTATATTCTGTTTCACCTTCCCTGATTTTACATAATTATATTTGTTATTAAGATGTTTAAGCTCCTTAGTTTGACTAACAGGTCTGAGAAATAGGTACTGGTTTAAGGAGATTTATTGTTGGTAATTGGAGATATTTGTTAAAATGCAGTTTATCATCAATACTGCATACTTAATTGGTATCTAACTAAAATTTCAGCAAATTCGGTACAGTGATTTAAGCGTGAAGAGTTAACAGACAGACACACTTTCGTATTTATAATATATTAGTATGGAAGTATGGAAATATAGTATGGATATGGATCCATCCGATTTTGCTGAAATTTGATATGGAGATACTTCGAGTCACGGGGAAGGACACAGAATAACTTTAGCATCGTGTAGTGGTGTTATAAATGGGAAAGTGTTTGTTTCTTTATTTGTCCTTCCTTCAAGCCCTAACAAAACAACCATTCGACTTGGATTTTTGTCATGGACTTTTGACAAGGACATATCGCCAAGGGCAAAAGTAGCCCCTTTTGGTCGTTTCTTTAACCGATTTTCGAATTCCACGCAAGCGAAACCGTGGGCAAAAGCTAGTGTAGGTATAATGCCTACCTAAAATAAACCTACAAACAAATTCACTAAAGCGTATAAGTTAAGATTTTAAAGCAACCTACCAATAGGGTTGCGAACTCCAAAAAAGGTTTTTTCGGGATTTCCCAGACTGATAACAAACATTGAAATTATTTAATTAGTATTAAAACAAAATATTGCGTTATCCCAAAGTAACTTCCAATTCTACGCGGAATGCGGATGGAGTCGCGTGCAAAACCTAGTATCATATTATAATAATAGATTTCCGGGACAAAAGACGTCCTGCAAAGGATAACGGCGCGCGGCGGGACGTTTCAAAATTCATCCAAAAGCGGGTCAGTCCCGAAAAATATGAGACGGTTGGCCTCCACCTTTCACTTACCTCAGGAACATCGAGTACGCCTGCAATAGTACGATAAAATGTATAGTTGTCTATTTCTTAAAAAAAAGTCTAGGTTAGGTAAAAATAGTAAGCAGAAGGATCCCGTAATAAGAAATACAAAATAAGAAAAAATAACTTGGCATAGTGAAGTAGCAGCCAGTAACGTGTATTATTTTACCAAGCGAGATATGTTATGTACTCATAAACATCTTTTGTTCATAGTTTTATCATTTCCTCCTATTAAAAATTAAGCTACTGCCGAAAATTTTGCGGAGGAAAAATCGTGCTTTAAAAGCTTAGTTCGTCTACTCGACAACAGATGGCGCTCACGCAAAATAATTATGCCGATAATTTTACTTATTAAAATTCTTAAATTCAAAAGATATTGTTTCGTAATAATATAAAATTACAATAATTACTATCCGTCATGAAATTATTTTACATTAATCAAAACGGTTTAATAATATTAATGTTGCAAAGTAGGGAATTTGAGCACTAAGGGCCTGTTTACTGATAAAGCTTCTGATAAGCTACCCACAACTTTTTTGTCATATTCTCTCTACAACATCTGTCAAAAAAGTGGTAGAAAGCCTATCCGACATTTATAATATTAGTATGAATGAAGTATTCTCGGGGACGATAATTAAAACGAAAAATAAATTATCACAATAACGCATACCCTTTTATTTTTATATAAATACAATTTGATAAATACAAATATACACTAGATATAAACGGTGGATCTCGTTCACGACACATTTTTACATTCACTTGAGCAAAATGCAAGCATTAGATATTTCACAGGCATACTCAACATGACCGCCAGCTGAGAATTCGTACACAAAATGGCAGAAAATGAAATAGTACTTAAAATAAAGCTGAAAATAAACTGATCAAGTCCACGACTTACGTCTTATGGTTTTCACACTTCAATGTACAATTATTATTATCTAGATCGCGGGCGGCTGTCAGTCGCGTCCGTAAGTCGCGTCAGATCAGTATATCTTCCGCTTGAGACTTGAACTCTGAATTTTTTATACATACTTTTTTTAAAAGGATTTACACAAAACCACCTTCGGTCATAAATTAACCAACGTTACAAAGTCTGCTATTTCTCGTTTTTATTCCAACCAACAATATTACATTATTGTGTTGAGCTAGTACCCAGCTCACTGTTACTGAAGGTATGATCTAAACACGGCCAAAAGCTGCTAAAATTAAATTTAAAAGACTTAAGAAATAATGTCTAATTTGTATTACAACCTCGTTTTGCTTCAGTGGTTCATATAAAACCGCTTCTGTATAACGGCCTTATAACATCTGAACCATTATTATAATAAACACAATAATCAAAAATAAAACTAATATTTTTCATTACGAATCGATTTGGTACAGTTATGTATAATGAAATTACATTAGAGAAAGTAATTATTAAAATGCTGACGCGGAGGACACAATAGAAAGTACAATACAAATGCGGTACAATTTGATTGCGTCTTTCTAACATGCAAAGGTAATATAAAAAATATTATATACACAAGCCGTTGCAGAAATTTCTAGTTAATTAAATAATATATTTATTTTGAGAATGCCATCAATATAATTTATTATAATACGATATTATTAAAATTAATTTATTTAGAATACAAATTCGTTCAATGTGATTCGACAGTCAAGAGTTTAAAATTGGAATAAGACAGCGCCATTTTACTAATGGCTAAGGCAAATAAATTGTAGTTCTGCCAATATTTTTTATTAATACTGTTTTCATAAAGACGAGCTTGACTATCAAATTCTCCCTATTGCCAAATTACATTATTTACAGCAGTACTCAATATTATTCTATTTCCGAATCGGAATGAGGTAACTATTTTTGTATGTATTTTTTGCGCATTCAACCACACTCACACATTTCTCCACTTCAGTAAATCAAATTAAATTATTTTAGTAAGATTCAATAACTTGGTACTTATAATAAATAATTATGTTTAAAAAATTTCTATATTACTATTATTACTAACAATATGAAACTAAATTAACCAAAACCTGCCAGTATTGCCATAAATAATATGAAGCATATTTTTAAACTATGGATTTACAAATAACGACTGGTTATATTAATAAATTAGAGTTTTTTGTTGAATTTCTTTAACAATTTGCGTCTTTTCGTTATAACGTCAACGCCAACCGACAGAAAGCAGAAGCTACTTTAGAAAGAAAAACTTCTGAATTCAAACATTTAAAATAGAACTGAAATATGAATATTTTGAAATGGCAGACATTTTTAACTTTTCTTTACAGGGTAAGGAAATTTTTGCGATTCCGTTTCTATTGCAAGGTAAAGGTACTAAGTTATATTCAATCCCAGCATTTGTTTAATTTTTCTAAATTATCACAATACCGTAGCCTTTGAGTCACTACAAGTTTTTTTTATATTTCTACGTAAGAAGTAAATGTTCTGTCGTTGGTACTTGGTACTGCACGATATTTTTAATGCGAATTGTGAATTAAATATTACAATATTGTCTGTAGCGTATTTTATTCATTATTACTGTATGGCAGTGATTTTGTGATCATGCTTTTAAACATGTAAGCTTATGTTACACGTAATGTGCATATAACCAATATTCCTAAATACGGAATATCTTACAAAATATGTTAATTACAAGCTATTCCTCCAAAACGAATGGAACGATTTTGGTGAAATTTTTATTTGTGTTGAAGGGGACAGGCTTATTGTTTAAATTTATCATCCGTCAGGTCAATTAATGTTGAGTCCGTTAGTTTTTAATATATTTCGTAACCGAAAGACTTTCTATTAATTTAAATTTATATTAATTTAAAAATAAGCGTAACAACTGAACGAAAAAATCTTCCGAGAAAATCGCTATTAAGTACGTAAAAGAAAACAAACTCATTTTACTAAGATACGATATAGATACATAGTTCAAGTCAGTTGTGCGCGAGGCTCCTAAGTGTGCATGCGCTTGTGAATACAACTTTCATTCATGTAGCAGTGACGTGGCAGGCGCCGTCCCAGTAAACAACGTGCACCCACACATAGAGCCGCGCGCACACTTCAGTTGAACTAACTATACACTGATATTTAAAATCATAACGACTTTCGAAAAACGTTTCCAGCAAATCTCAACAACAATAAGTTCTTGATGATAAAAAGTTTAAACAAAAATATAACAAACATTTACAGTAGTTATAACATTCAATCTCACGTTCACATAACAATCCATTTTCAGCCTTAAATTATACGACATAAATGTCAGTTTGGAGTGGCAGTGTATTGTATGTAGCTAGGGTGTCTTTAGTGTGCCCACTGGGTCGCTGCGGTTTTCGTCTCAGACGGGTGCAGTAGCCCAGTGATACGCGGAAGAGGCATCGTTTTAGTGGGTAACCCCCTGGAGTCCCACATATACCGTCTGCCCGAGGCTGTCGGGACCGCGTCAAGCATTTCCCAATGTTTAAAAAAAGGGTGTCTTTAGTGATATCGTATAACCTAATATTCTAAGGATTACATTATCGATTATAACAATAAAAAAGAATAACATTACAAGTTAGTAAAATACGATTTTAAGTTTTCGTAAGTTTTCGTTTACCGAATCGGTTAAGACTAAGTTCTAACGCCAAGAAAAACAGGCAAACCATTCTGACCAACAACACTCAAACATTTTTCTATATTCGAATTTCAAAATTATATTCCACTCTAAACTTAAATTAATCGTTCATACTCATAATCCAAGCAGTTCTTAACTGTTACTTATAAAATTATTTAGCCCACAACCTTTATCAAGACACCCACTATCGAAAATGTGAGATAGCACACAGCTATCTCTTTCTAATGAGAAACTTACTAGCGAGATATTACAAAACGCATTCGTTTATACGTATTAAGTCTCAAATGTTCATAAGTGAAGCCACAAATCTGCGTGTCCACTACATCGGAATCGAAGCGGACGAATTTGTTATTTTTATTGATTTCTATGAAATCTGCACCTGACACCGCTATTTTTCCTGACGACATCCGCTGTGAGCGCTACATTCTAATTCAGACGCTTAAAGTTTTGACGTGTTTTCGATGCGCTTTAAGTATGTCGTTTATGCAGCTTTCTTTTTAAACTTGAACAAATCTTGACCTTATAATTTTTTGACTTGATGACATTTTCATACATGTAATATACTAAATTGCCAATGCTAAATCCGAATGCAGTGGACGCACTCCATTGTCAATTCGTAAATGGCAATGGAGTGCTTCGCCCCGTACGCGTCGATTCCGATGCAGAAGACGCGCATCCATTAAAATTCAGCTACATATACAAAGTGAACAGGCGCTTACACACACACAAATGCATCAAACCATGTTTTCATCAATGCAGATAAAAATAGACTCACTCATATTTAAATATGGCTTCACTTTTTAGCGTGTCATTTTACCTTGACGTGAGGCATAAGTAAGATTATCATAAGAGCCAAATCATGGAGGAATATAAGTTGGTCCTGTTTATAATATTTGGCTTAACATTAGAAAAATATTTTATACTTTCATTTGATGCTACGAACGAATACAATTTTTATTATATAACGATTACAAGATGAGTTTTAAATATTCTCGTTTATCAGATTCAAATGCTGCAGAAGTCGCACACAACTACAGAACGCTGCGGATATGTGCGTCACGCGACTGCGATTTTATTCGTCAGTCGCGTGTCACGTGCTTCTGACATAACGTTGCTATTGGTCGGTATAAGTCGTTCTATTCCATTCGTGTTCTCTCTGCATTTGAATCTACCAACAATTTTATGATAATATGACGCTAAATATGTAAACTTCACACGCAGACACGTACACCCTTCTGTCAAATTTTCCCAACATTTATTAATTTGGACGGCTTTGGAAACTTCTATCTAGAAAACTGAATTTTTAATAAATGTAATCATGGACTGACATAACACATTTATGTATCTGTAGAGACTAAAACCACAGATCACTTTTAAATGAAATGCGACAGCGTGTTATTGTAATAATGCGAATCTATTCTATTTGTTTTACATCTATTTTATTTCCGAAAATCACAGAACATGTCCATAGAAATGATTATTTTAAACGATACAGATGGGTTGCAGAATAGAGTGATCAGGATTGAGCTCTCAAAGTAGAGTGCAAATGATATAGAATTCAGGTCATGAACCATAAATATTCTATTATTTATGGTTCATGACCAAACTTCGGTCTATCCTACGAACAGACTATAGCATCACACCAAGTATTTCCGTTTAAAAAAAGATACAATAGATTACATTTGAAATTTAAATACATTTGTTAGTTTTTAATGCTATTGTTATAAATAATAAATTCTTGTTTAGGAATATTACTAGAAACTATTGTCAGATTTGGACTTATTGTGGAGAAGTCTTTTTCTAAACCAAAAGTCTTTTTTATAAACCAAATTCGTATTACAATGTCTGCTAAATGTAAAAATTGCAATAAAATATATTCAAACAAATAAATAAATATAATCTTACGTAATGTTAGCTTCATTTCTTATTCATTTAGCCATAAACGTACGTTTTTGCTAATTTATCAAAAATTGGCTTTATGTCTACTTCAATAATTTCCAATAGCAAATAGGTTTTTATTGAAACAAAAAGTAAGATGATAAACGTAAAATTTGACGATATAATTAAGAGCACTCCTATTTCACTTTTCACGAATTACAAGAAAAGAATATTATTTAGGTGCTATTTAATTTAAGTCATTTCGTAAGACGTGACGGTTAGCAACGTTATTTAAAAAACGTAAATTTCTAAGTAAGTATTACGTGTAACATGTTCGAGAAATAAAAACATACATTAGACAAATAAAAACTTTGTACTGATAAAGCGGAGCGTCTTAACCTTCGCCTCAAGTAGTATCCTTTGAGTATTTAAATAAAACATTTCTTTATATACAGCTATATTATCGAGTAGTAAAAATAAATATTCATTTTTCATCTGCGAGCGAAGGTTAAGAAGCCCAGCCCTGACATTAGCGGACGCGATGAGCCTTTGGTTACAACACGACAGCCGTGCTGTAGAAAAGGAAACACGACTATCGCTGTCTCTTTCGCACTGTCTGTGGCGTTTAAGGCAAAACTGCACTAGGCCGTTTGTCCACCAACAACCAAGTCAACCGAGAGCGAGAATATCACAGTCTGATAAAATGCAACTTTATGACATAGTATGCAGGTTTCATTTTACTCTACGCTTTGAATGAAACGGCGACGACAATGACGATATAACAATGTCGCTAAAAATAAAACTCATAGCCTTGATCATAAAGTTGCATTTTATCTGGTCGAAATAATCTCGTTCTCGGCTGACGTTGTGGACAAACGGCGTAAAGCAGCACGACACGACGCATCACTTTACGTTCCATAGAACTGACGTTTTCAAACTTCAAATTCTCGTTTGTAATCAGACTGTACATAATCGGCGATGAAAGCTAATCGGCACGATCGTTTTTTTAATGATATTGAGGGGGCAAGCGAGCCCATGAACATTCGCGACATCCGAAGAGTCGCAAGTGCGTGGCCGGCCTTTATGAGGGAATAAGGAACGGGAATAGGGGATTAGGGTAACTTGGGCCACCGCGAAACTCACTCACTGAAAGAAACACAGCACAACGCCGTTTCACGCCAGTTTTCTGTGAGACCGTGGTATCACTCCGGTCGAGCCGGCCCATTCGTGCCGAAGCATGTCTCTCCCATGGCAATGAACGTCTCTATGTAATTGATCGTACTGTTGGTTCAAGGTGGAAATTCATTGTCTATAATCACCGATTAGACGTCAGCTCTTTGGTAAGTAAAGTGTCTCCCCTATTAATTCTCCTACGGACTATACATTTGAACTTTTGACAGAAGGCTCCGATGGGCCGCTCACTTCTTGGCGTGCTGTATATACCTCGTGACTATAGCTTGTATCTCTTGCGGCAGTTTTGTTCTGTCGTACTGGTACCTGCAGATTATAAAATATAAATAATGTAAATGGGGAAAATGCTTGTGAAACAAAATTTATTGAATGAAAATTATTATGATAGTGGGCTATAAGATGTACAGAATGACAAAAAATCTCTGAATTCTGTTGAGAAACAAGATATTAGCGATTTGAGTTTTCTACCCATCTGAATATATGAACTTTGTATGCAGCTTATAGACTTTGACGTCACAATCAATATCGGATCTCTCTTTCTGTCTGCTTTAAAGCTTTATAACTTGGTTGTTTTCAATTTTATCAAAAAACTAATTAGACTAGATTGTTTTTGAGCAACGATAGATTTATTAAAAAGCATGTATATTCTTATTTAAAGATAACGCCAGATATCTTGCGCTAAAATTCGTTTATCGCGCGACAACCGTATTTTTTCGCAGCTTAGACTATCCTAGGTTCTTTCCTGAGACCCATTTCATAAAAATTGTTATAGCGATATAAGTTAAAGTTAACAAACAGAAGAAAAAACAAATACACCTTCACACTTATAATTTTGGTATGGTCTATTGAAGTATGGACCGATATCATCCATTCTAACTAATAATAAAATACGTCGGGATGTAAGAATTTAAAAAAAAAGTTACCTGTACGTCTGCGTCGCCGCTTCTATTTGCGAGTGCAGGTCGAGTAAAGCTTCCAGACCTATACTTCGTAGCGCCTTCGCGTTCTTATACAGTATGTTATCTAATTCAGTCTTGTTTATCACTACAGTTTCAGCGTCTGAAAGAACATGTAAGTTGGCAAATATCATCGTGTTACAAAAATCATTGATAATTCTTTAGTGTCCCTAATACTGAGTTGACTGTACAACAGTGTAAGCATAAAGTAGTGTCGCTGCTTCGTAACAACCTATATACCAATATATTATTAAAAATTGCAAATCAAAGACGTAAGAACACAGAATTTTGTGATTATTTTTATTAAGAATCTTTGTGTGGATAAAACTTAAAATAGTCGTTACAATGTTTGTGTAAAGTGTTTACAACGTTTATGTAAAGGATGGCAACAATTCGTACCTGTATTCGAAACGTCCTGGCCGGAATTTCTTTTCTTTGGTGACGTTTTTGTAGGCGTTTTCTCTGGTGTTTTAGCGGACCTAAAATTATAAATAATATTTAAATCCATAACTTATTTACAGAGAACATGAACCGTTCGCGAGCGGCAGCGACGAAATTAACTTTTTCAATAGGAACTCGACAACTTGTACGTACACAAACACACACGCACGCACCACAGCAAACGTACAACTTTTTTTCATCATTGTACGCGGCGCGGGCGACGGGGAGTGGGGCGGTGAGCGGCGCGTCATGGTCCGAACCGGACGTACACGAGCCATCAACATGATTGGATAGTTCTTGATGAACTCGACAACTTGTACGTACACGCACAGACACTACGAACATACGTACATCTCATGCGGCATATTGTACGCGGCGGGGTGTAGCGCGGGCGATGGGGAGTGGGGCGGGGATCGCGCTCGGGGTCGCAGCGGCGCGTCGTCGTCCGAGCCAGACGAACACGAGCCGTTCGCGAGCGGCGTCGACGTGATTGGCTTATTCTCCTTGAACTCCTCGTCGGTTATGCCACTAGTGTCCCTTGTGAAGCTCTGTAAAATAATGGTTAGTTTGAATAGATGCTCGAGGCAACGATGATGCAGCATCGTTTAGTTCAGGTCAAGTGTATCCGCGACCCTGTGTGACACAACTTTTATTCATGTGGTAATGACACAACAGGCGCCGTCCGAGCAAACAAGGCTTACCCATACATAGGGCAGCGCGCACAACTGAGTTGAACTATCTTTAGTTATTTTGAATTAGTAATTTCATTAATAAATATGCGCAGCGGTCAGTATTAACTTAAATTTACCATTTTGCATATTTATAATATGATTAGTTCAATTCAAATGAAACATTCTTTAAAATTAAATAACGGTAACACATGGGAATTTAAGAACATAAAATGTTTTGCACTTGACTATTATTCTTCTAACGAGTCCTAACACGGTTATAACATTTTGTAATTGTGCACGCTCTACCTGATATCTAATATCACATATCTCTGTAGGGCTGCTTTTTTCTTCGGAAATAAGCAGTTCCTTTGTGTAGTCTTTCTATGTAACTCATAATGTATTAAGTTTCTTGTGTACAATAAATGATAAATAAATAAATAAATAAATAAATAAATAAAACATTGTATTGCTTATTCATTAAACATTTTTACTAACAAGGGTAAAGATTAACCGCGAAGTAGCAATCTACAAGTCTCATTTAGCAATACGCTTGTGGACAAACTTATCCACGCGAAACCATTTCAAAGTACTTGTTAGTTTTCAAATTAAGTCAATCGTAAGTTTCCCTTACCTTTTGAGCTGTCCTCGGTCGTTTCACAACTAAACCCTTGGACCACGCGTTCATTCTTCTCCGCTTGCGTTTCGCGGAGTGCGTCTCGGACTTCTCTCCGTTCTGCGTCGACTGGATCTTACTGTCATTCTGTGTGTCGTTCATACCAGCTGTGAATATCACGATATGATTATATTAAAGAATAAATATAATTCTGGGTTTTTATGTTCCTGCGTCTTTATAACAAGTATGTAGACGTGTAGACTTCACAGGAACCAAACATTTTTTCGGTCCTAAAATGTCCATTTACGCAAAAATCTAGCAGTTTTTTAAATGTTACATACACGCTTCTACCACTTGTCTTCAGTTGTGTTAGGTTATGGCGCTTGACGATAATAGACGTATACTCGAGTGTACGTCTGTCATCGTCAAGCGCCATTACACAACTGTAAGTGGCTGGGCGTGTTTAGTGAGCCTGTGTCTCCTTGGACAGATGACATAACAAAATACGCACGCAGGTTAGACGCGGTGTATATAAAGTCGGGTAGATCATTATCCGCGTCGCCCTCTTGTTTCCGGCGCGTTGCGATCTCCCGGCACTCCATCTCAAAGTCGCTATTCATTTCGGCGTCGAACAGCGCATGCGCGTGGTCCCGTAGCGAGCACGCCTCGTGACGTATCTGCTTGTCGGACGACGTCCTGCGTATACCAATAAAATTATATATGCGTAAAACTGACATTGACTAATACAAGGTGTAGCAAAATAAAGACAAAACTTTTTAGATTTTTGTACGATTACGAATCTCTTTTTCAGAGTTACTACTTTCATTGTTAACTATACAGACGACATATACACGCCCTAAAGTTTTATTAACTCTTTAGGGTGTGCATAAGTATTTATACTCTATATAAAGAATGTATGAACCATGTCAGTTTTCAGCGGCACTTATAAAAGATGTAAGCCTAGTGAGCATGCTATATAAAAGTGCTAAGGCCCTCACTATTAAAAACATTAAGAATAAGAAAACTATTATTTCGTCATCACACAACACATACAGAACACATTCACACCACTCTGTGTATATCAAAATACGGCGGACAAAATGTACTGATTTCAAAGGCCAAATGACTATATTTTGTATGTCATCGACCGCCAAGTGTTTTGACCTTACTATAGCCACAGTGCAAGCTGTGCACGCCCACATTGCACCCTTCAAATATTCGTTAAGTTTCGTCCCAGCCTGTTACTACTTTCACGCTGATACGTTAGAAACACTATTAAAAAAGCTGATCAACCTATATAACATATCGAACTAGTTCAAACTAATAACGTGGGTATAACATTTCAAAGGGTAATTTTTTTATTAGCAAGAGTTTCACAACTAAAGTAGGCAAGAGAAAATCTAAATCTGGACTAAAAGTGATCAGAGATAATATTTTTATAGATTATTGAAATATTAGCCAAGCAATAAAGCAGACTATATAAAAATGATTACATAATTCTATTATCTATAGTGAGTTTCATATTACAAAATATTTATGGTCGTAATATATTTTACTTTCAAGTTTAAAAACAAATTGTTAATAATAAACTAAAATACGAAGCACTATACTAGTGTTCCATGCCAGTAAAATGCTACTGATAAAAAAAAACAAAAGGTTAGAGGATGTTATAAATGTATAATGTATAGTGTATATTACTTGCTTTTAATTAAATACAATTTATAAATAAATAAGGGTCTTTCCATACCTAGACATCCCTCTAGCCCTTTGAATGGCACCGGAAATATGGAAGTGTTATTAAAAAGAAAAACATATTAGTCAGAAGAAACAAGAACACAGAAAGAAACACTCGCAAACAAAAAAGCCAAAATTGTCGCACGCTTGCACGCATGGTGCACGCAAAAATGATCGCGCGACGCAAGTATGTACGAATGGTAAACGCCAATTTTTTAATAACGTGATGTTTTGGCTTTTTTGTTATTTTATACCTAAAAAAAGCATGGTGAGTGAATTGAAGCAAATCTAAGACAACGAATACGTTGTTTTCTTATCTATTTAAGTAATTTAATGAAACATAGAAATTAGTATTAATTGTTGCTTATACAAAGTTGAAGAACACGAATTTTAAGATATATACACAAGAAAATATGCAAAACAACTGTCTTGGCTACCTGACACTTGCTTGTCAATGAATTTACTTAGATTACTATCTTAGAAATGAAGCTAGTCTTGTCTACATAAAGCCAGAAATATTAGCTTGCTAACTCACTGAGACTAGCTTGCTATCCTGGCTTGGAATATGCGTATTCTTACCTATCAGGGTTGTACTCTAGCGCGTTGGCGCATATCAAGTCGATATCGTCGAGAAACTCCTTGGCGCAGTTGTACTTGTGCATGTCGACCTTCGTCATCATTGTCTCCAGATCCATTGGCTGTTTGATGATCTCCAGGTAATCTGTCACCTGGGTAAATAAGTTTTTGTGTTATCTTATTAAAACATAACGTGAAAGCTAGCATTGCATCCGTTCCGATCTTGCAAATGCGAAAGTGTTTCTGTCAAACAGGAGGAAGTTTCTCAGACCGTATATTTTAAGTTTTTTATGTTTGTTAGCGGATAACTTTGCCGTCTGTGAAGTTTATAATGATTATTTTGATTATTTTTTTGTTGGAAAGAAGATACTTCACAATTGGTCCTATAATTAAGAAACACTATTATATGTCTGTATATGTTTGTTGTTTTCTCCAACAAACTTATATGTGACTATTACCTCTTTCAAATCCACGGGCTTGGTGAACTTGTAGAATCGTCTATTGGACGCCAGCTTGCGGCAGATGTCGCGCAGGAATATCCTCAGCTCGCGCAGCTTGTAGTCCTCGGCGCGTTTGCGGCGAGCTACTTCTGTGGGTGACTCGCGCGGCGGTGGCGGTGGGGGTGCTGAAAGAATGTAAACATTTATCCCCTTATTAAAAAAATATTTAAACAGTGTTTAGCTAATCAAGATTCGCTGTCCTTTTCTGAAAAATTGAAAATCTCACACTACAGAAAGGGACAGCCAACCTTGGTAAGTAAAAACACTGTTGAAATATTTATATGAAGGGGTTAGTTCGGTCGCACAATGTTCGAATTTCTGATCAGAAAATTTTGTCACAAGCAGAAATTTCGGATGGTATACGGGGTCTACAATAAAGCATATAATCAGAGTGCGTTCCTCCGATGTTTCCAAATTTTTCGGATAGTAGCTTTGAAGAGTGGTAATTTTATCATTTAAAACCATCATTGAATTATCGCTACTTGTCTCCACCCGCGAACAAAACTATTATATCGAATTTAATAATATAGTTAAAATTTAAAAATATATATTTTTTTAAACCTCTAGTTTAGTTAAGACTTTGACATACAACGTAAAAATTTTCAGTCGCAATATTTTCATTACATATTATGTAATCATCAAGTTTCATTAGGACAATACATTTAAAGTAACAATTAAAACCAAATCCATCACCGAAAACCGCATTTAAATTGAACTAGTGATTTTGAAGATACATGGCAACATTGGTTTGCTCCGTCCCACGTTCATAGGGCGCGGTACAGAGATTAAGGTAGCTATAAAAATATGTGAGACACTGTTTAAATTTTACCAACTTATTGTACCATCTTCTTTTTTGAGGTCTGGCTCTGAAACAATAAATTTCAATGACTAAAAAGGTCAAGGTCACCTCTCGGCAATGGCGGCGGCGGCTCAGTGTTCTCTATGACGGGCGGTCGCAGCGGCGCCTCAGTGACGACCGGCCGCAGGAAGTTGATAACCTCGCTAGTGAGCGGGTCGCGGACGCGGTACACGCAGTTCTTGTACGCCGGGAACATCTCCAGGAACTGGGAGCAGAGATGTACGGTTTAGTGATCGTTTTCTGGGCTATATTGACTGGGTTTTATGTTTAATAGCGACTTAGAATGGCTAAAACTTCCACGTAGATCAATGTAGAATAGCATCACATGTCAGAGTATTGTGTTTGAGGGTTTTCTGAAGGAAGCAGACGCCAAGATAACGTCTGGGTGTTGAACACGCCAAAATAAATCTATGCCAGCAACTTTTCCAGCGGCGGTAAGGTGCAGCGCGCGCACTCTAAACTGGGGGCAGCAGTGGCGCAGACGAACCCTGACAATCTAATATACACCAACCTGTGACGGTAATTCTTCATGTAGCGACGCCGTAGCCAGTAGCGCGGTGGCGTCGCCCGCAGTGCGCGCACGCCACAGTGCGGGCAGCAGCGGTGCGGACGCACCGAGCGCCGCCCACAACCCGAGTGCGTCTTTCACCCACAGCACGCATCCGCCGTCCGCGCGCCGGCACTCCGAGAATACCTATAGTTAATTAAACATGGCACATTTGTAGTTTTTTTAAACATTATATTGTTTTGTTGTTTACATAACACAATAACAAACACAGAGAATACATTGTGTTGTTTCTCTTTATTTATTATAAGCCATCGCTAATCGTTTTGGATTAGTTTATAAAAGGTCTTATTATTCAAACTATATTAATTCAAAGAGTGAGTAAACATCTTTGCTTACTCTTTAAGTTAAGTTTAAGTAAGTGATAAAAAAATAAAACATTTAAGCATACATAAGGATTAATACAGATAGTTCAACTCAGTGAAGGCTTCGTCCGAGTAACACGAATATAAGTTGTATGTTTATTAGCGCATAATATGCGCAATATACATGGGGCCGCGCACACATCTGAATCGCACTAACTGTAATAATAATAATCATGACTCACCGATAACAGCGCCTGTTCCTGTGTGAACGCCATCGCTGAATGCAACGTGGCCACACTCAGCTCCTTAACCGTGAGCGCGGTCCGCTCGAGCAGCGCCGGCGCCAGCAACGTGTCCGCACACTCGCCCAGCAACAGTAACGTCGGCAGTGCCAGCGGTGAATCTGTGGATCTGACTGCACTGTCAGATGATATTTTGGGCCAGCAAGAGACCAAGTAACACATTTATAATATAGGAAACATGAAAAAGATTTTAATAGTATTTGGTAACATCACACGAAATTATAGTAGATGACTTAGCTAGAACAGTTGAATTTTAGGTGGACCATAGTTCAGTTTGAGACTTTTAATCAGTAACTTTTTAAATTACTTATTAGAGAACAGTTCACCGCTGTTATAACGTAAGCTACTAAACCGACTTGTATGCAATTACAACACTTTTACCTCTCATGGGGCGGGGTTGGTGCGTGCATGAGTGCGTGCGCAGCATGCAGCTGTGCGGCGAGCAGCGGCACCGCGGCACCGGGCAGGCGGCGCGCGGGGGCGGGGCCGCAGCGCGCGCCCGCCGCCACTAATCCCACCATGGCTCCCCGCATGTCCTCTAAATTAACTTCCACCTACAACAAATAACACAACTATATTTGCGTGAAATTTACGCCATTTTATCATAAATACTAGACATAACAACGATATTTAACCAATAAATAACTTAAGTGATTTAAATTTTCGCAAAAGTGGCCCGAAGTCGGTAAAGTTATTTTGTTTCAATAATTTAAAGTTTTTATAACAAATTAACTCACATTTCTAGGATCTATGAGCAGAGCGTGTTCACTGTCGTACACTTGAGGGTAAACTCTTCTGAGCGCCTTCAACACGGCTTCAGAGCATAGCGCTTTTAGATCAGAACCTGAAACAAGATTTTTCTTAAACTTAAAACTTCAACCTAATTAACATCCGCAGAGCACACACTTTTAGTTGGCTGATAATCAGACCAAATTGAGTTTATTTAGTTTGGGTTTGTGATTGTGAAATCCAAAAAAAAAAAATTTAAACGATGCTGCACTCACCGCCGTAACCGTTAGTGACGTCAGCGATGTGTTCTATAGTCTGTGTCGTCGGCGGCGGCGTCCAATGCGCGGTGTATATACGCAGTATGTCAGCACGCGCGGCGGCGGCCGGCAACGCAAAATGCAGTTCGCGGTCGAATCGCCCCGCGCGACGTAACGCCGGGTCGACTGCATCGAGACGATTCGTCGCACCGATCACTATTACCTCACCCCTGTGAATAATTGCTTTTAGTAAAAGTTGTTCAATGTATCGTAACGTATCTGCATCTTGAGTGATGCTCAATGCCGTGTTCAGCAAATGTAGTGTTCGTGTGACACAATATAACGGCTCACCTATCGGTCAGACCGTCCATCTCGGCCAGCAGCGTGCCGACGACGCTGGCGTGCACCTGCTCCTGGCGCACGCTGCGCACCGGCGCCAGCGCGTCGATCTCGTCGAAGAATATAATCGACGGTTTCATCTTGTTCGCCTGACAACAATACAATCAATAAGTATACAGTTTCTAGACAGAAAATGTAAAAGGCTAAAAGCTATCTGTCTCTTTCGCCGTACGAATTAAAAGCTATCTCGTTTTCACAAGTAATTATTATGTTAAATCAGCCACTGATTAAAATCACTAGTCAATCTCAGGATCATATTGGACCCAGTACAATCTTTGAAAGTAATATACAACCTTTCACGAATTAATGGATAAACCCAAATAACACATTGAGAGATTTGATAATAACGAACTATAAACTATAGCTCTCGATAATATCAGTTTTCTAACAAAATCAACGATATCAAAATATGCTCTCCCGTTTGAATGCTTCTACGCTACGGACAGACAGACAAACAGACACATCAAGCTCTCGCTATAATGACGCCCTTTTTGACAATGCCAAAATATCTTCAACACTATCCTACCTGTTGGAACAGCAGCTTCAAATGTCTCTCACTTTCTCCCACCCACTTCTTCAGGCAGTCCGCTCCCTTCCTCATAAAGAACGCCACCTTTCTTCCTCCTACTAGGCTGCATTCGTTTGCCAAAGCCCTTGAATTAATAATTTTATGCAGTGAATTACTTAAGGACTGTACTACTAACATTTTCCTAAAAAGATGATACCGATCATATTACACACTAGCTTTTGTTCGCGACTACATCCGCGTGAAACTTACCAATTATCTCGTTTTTACAATAATTTTTGATTACTGCTCGGCTCCTATTAGCCATGGCGTGATGTTTCACCCTTTTGCCATTCTCGATAAATGGACTAACCAACACAAAAAGATTTTTTCAATCCCGGCCTGTAGTTCCTGAGATTTTGAATTCTGACATTCTAATGATCAAACTAGACTAACTCCCTTATTCATAAAAATATTTAAACATAATTTAACTAATCAAGATTCGCAGTACCTTTCTGCCGTGTGACGTTTTCAATATTCCAAAAAAGGGACTGAGATTCTTGATTAGTTAAGCCTATGTTTAAATATTTTTATGAATAAGGGCGTTAATGTATTGTAAACATCTCATAAATCAAACGTAACAACATATTCAGTGGCGTACCTAGCTAGCAGCGTCTTCCCGGTGCCGGGGGGCCCATGGAAGAGTACGCCCCTGGCGGGGCGCGTGCGGAACCTGTCGAACAGGTTCGGATACATCAGCGGGAACAGCACCATCTCGCGGAGACACTTGATGTGCTCCTCTAGACCGCCGACCTGTACACATCGTCAACTTACATATAGGCCGTTTTGCAAGCTTAATCATACACTGACCTAACTCATAAGGTTGACAACTTTAATTACAATTTCCTAACGGCATCCGATTTTGAGTTAAGACTCTTTATGATTAAGCATACGGTTCGTCTATCGCACGGCGTCACCGTCAACGATTTTATTTTGGACCGATAAAATGCAAATTTATGCTTTAGGCTGCAACAGCAAATTGAAATCTGTATGACATTACAGTTGCATTTTATCGGACAGAAATAATCTCACTGGCGGTGATGGCTTACGGTGGACAAGCGGCGGCGAATTTATCTAAATCTTTCATATACTTACCGAAGAAAACCTAACACTTCCATCGACAGCAATGGGTTGTATGTCGCGTAACGCCTTGTCAGTCTTATCATCCATTGACTTTGATTTTTGTCTGAAAAAACATTTTCATCGTTATTAGATTAGTATCACTCTATAAAAAAAGGAGGAATATAAAATAAGAAGCGGAATATAAAATAAGAAGCGAAATATAAAATAAGGAGCGGAATATAAAATGAGGGGCGGAATATAAAATGAAGGGTGGAATATAAAAAGAGGAGCGGAATATAAAATTAAGAGCGGAATATAAAATTAGGAGCGGAATATAAAATGAGGGGTGGAATATAAAATGAGGAGCGGAATATAAAATTACGAGCTGAATATAAAATAAGGAGCGAAATATTAAGTTTTCGTATTTATTCCGTGCGTGTGCACTCCACTAGAGAAATTTTCATTAATTTTTTTTCAATTGATCCGCTAGTTCATACTTCCATAATTTATTATAGATGCAAAACTGTGTCTATCTGTCTGTTATCTCTTCGCGCCTAAACCGGTGAACCGATTTTGCTGAAATTTGGCATGGAGATAGTTGAGAATGATAGTTGAACTTGAGTTCCGGAGAAGGGCCTAAGATATTTTTTGTCCCGGAAAATGTACGGTTCCCGGGCAATAAATCATGTACTTTTATACAAGAGAGAAATGAAGAACAATTTGTTTCAGGTATTTTAGACCTATATTAAATTTTTAAAAAGTACATGCATATGTTACCGTGTAATTTAAAAAAATAATAACAAAGATGAGTATTATTATTTTCCTGCTTTTTTCTTAAAATTTTTCCTGAATTTACTTTCTATAAGCCTCACGGAGCACGAGACCTTCCCAAAGAAAGCAAAACGAAAAGTCGAAATCGGTTCGTGTGTTCTGGAGTTATAGCGTCGAGAAGGAAAACTCGACTTATTTTTATATAATAGATGACATTACCTGCCCTTAGTCTTGTTTTTCATAGAAACATTGAGGTCTTCCTCAGTGTCGGAGCTAGAAGTGCTGCTGCTACTCGTGGACGGCGATTGTGCTGGAAGAAATAATACACTTTTTGAGTAATAGTTAAAAGTCACAAGATGTATATAAAGAAATTGATTTTTTTCTCGTTTGATTCGTTTGGAAATTCACTTGAAAAACTAATTTTAAATGGCTTTCCACACTCATTTCAATATTACCTTCAAAATTACCCACGCTATATGTTTTGTCCCTGTCCGAGACATTGAAAAAGTCAGTCGAGGACAAAACACAAACACTTAATTTTTGTTGTCTTTATACCTCCACATTACTACATAAGCCACATAATCATTAATCAGACTAATTTTATAAATGCGAAACTTTATGAGTTTGGACTGTTCCGATTTCGATAAAATTTGGCATGGAGCTAGCTGATACTCTGGATTAACACATAGGCTCCTTTTAACGCGAGCAGAACCGCGGGGCACAGTAAGTATTATAATATAAGGAGTAATTATAAGCTGGTGACTTATAAAAGAGAAAAAACTATTTTCCACTTACATCTAATTGTTTTTCTACGTAATAACTTCGGTTTCCTCTCCCTCAAACTGTACGGTTTCTTTCTGATTGTGAATGTTTTACCTGCAATTAATACACGGTAGTTAAGATTCTTAAGCACAATACACTTAAATCTGCCATCCTCAAGGTTAAATAGTGTTAACCAATATCTGGTCGATTTTGACATTTTGATGCCATCATAATCAGAAGAAAAAGCTCTATCGACGTGTATTAGCAACATTTTTGTAGCTTTTATAGTCATCGAGTTAATAAAATTAATATTGCCGTTATGAATTACCAAGCTCATAGAAAAACTGCGGCGTTATTTGCTCATAACTCAAAAAGTACTTTTTGTACATAGCGGCATTTTAGGTTGAGGACGGCAGTATTGAGTTTCACTCACATATTATTTGCTATGCGTTTACAAGTCCTATCTATCAGTCGTATATCAATAAGTCTGGTACAGATAGTTGAACTCAGTTGTGTACGCGGCCGTCTACAACTGAGTTGAACTATCTGTACCTGTAGCTCCGTCTGCTAGTGGGTGTGCACCCGCTGCCGGCGCTGGTGCTGCAGTACCGACAGCTTCACAAAGCGCGCGCCACCTTCGTCGCCGGCATTCTGCACCACGCACGTGCCGGAGTCGTCAGACCTACCTGGTGAGCCGTATACTAAGGCCGCATATTCACGTACAGACGTAGTTAACTCAGTTGTGCGCGCGGACCTATGTGTGGGTAAGCCTTTTCTACTCGGATGAGGCATGTCGTGTCACTGCCACATGAATAAAAGTTGTATATTCACAAGCGTTCTTTACACACAAGTCCTTTTCGTCCTTCTATACACACAAGTTATGGTGAAGTCTGACACAACACGCGACTGCCAAAAAATGGGTTATGTTTTACCGCATATCCTGTTTCTGACCGCTCGAAATAAACGCAGAACGTTTGAACCCGTGACCGCCTTCCGTCTGATAGTCTATCAGACATAAGACCAGCTATCAGTGATAGCTGGTCCTTTGTGATTATATAACAGGGAACAGAACGCCGCAGTAACGGGGCGCATCGCGTGCAGCAATCCCAACCTGCAGGCCATACCTAAGACCTTCAGCCTGACGCTTGATACGGAGCAGGAAGGTGATGGTTAGTTATTTATTTTCCAGAAAACATATTATGTTTTTATGTAATATACAATAACAAACAATTATTAAATATATAAAAATAACAAAAGTTGATCTTGTGGGAACCGCACATTTTTCGGGTGAAAAAGCCCTATATCCTTTCCTGGGACTCAAAGTATTTCCATACCAAATTTCAGCAAAGTCGGTTCATTAGTTTGGGCGTAAAGAGGTAACAGACAGACAGATAGACAGACAAAGTTTCGCATTTAGTATGGAAGTATGGATTGTTGTCTCTAGATGCGGCTGGCCGTGCGTGTACGAACGCCAGCACGCTGTCGTTTCGCGGCGCGTACGTGGCTCGAGCAGGCTGCGTGCTGTTGGCTGCGGACTTCCGCCACGCGGAGTGCCGGGTGCTCGCGCTGGCTGCCGCCGACGCCACGCTCGCCGCCGCCCTCACCAGCACCGACCTCTTCGCCGAGCTCGCCGCACAATGGTACATATCATATTCAACTAAGTTGTGCGCACAGCTTTATGTGTGCGTGCGTTTCTAATAAACGTCAGGCGTCTTCAGAATAATCAAGGTTTACTCACACATGGGGCCGCGCGCAAAACTGAGTTGAACCATTTGTATGTAGTACAATTAGGGTAGTTGAAACAGAGCCAGATTGCTGATTTAAGTAAATTGGTCGAGTTATGTCAGACCCAGCAGACGGATCACGACTTACATGGAATTGACATATTTCGACCAAAATCCAAATGACGTAGGTCGTGTCGGTATACATAATAATTAGTCACTACAAATTTTGGATTTGCAAAACCGCCATATAGTCGCGGGTGAGCCATGCTTCGGGACAGAGGAGCCGGCTCAGACGGAGAGCTACCACGGCCTCATAGAAAACTGGCGTAAAACGATGCTTGTTCATAGGCAGATGGCGGGACTACGTCATTTGCTCGGGTTCGTGGTAGATCATCTAGGCTTGTAAATAAACTTATCTGATAGTACATTCCAGGTTGGGCAAGCCATTGAGTGCGGTGTGTAGTGCGGAGCGCGAGCGTACCAAGCGGCTGGTGTACGCGTGTCTGTACGGCGCCGGCGCACGCAAGATGGCCGACATACTGCGCATGAGCGAGGAACGCGCGCGTGACGTCATCGAAAGCTTCCACAGTTGGTTTAATGATTTTACATGTTTATTCTGTTATGTTCAGTTTGGTGTATAGTATACTTAATAACTGCATAGTTATCTAAAATTTAGTTCTTTTTTTCAAATTCTTGATAATTAATGTTCTTTACTAACTAATGATTATGATGATTATGATAAATCAAAATTTTTTTATCATAATCAGTACTTATTCATAATTAGTACACTTTCTGAACGTCGAGACTACGGCGCATACCACCGGTTCGGGAACCGGCGTAAGAAACTCGCACGGGTCCATCTTTTACCAAAAACATAGAAAATAACAATAATATGTCTTAAAGCTAATTTAATAAACAATATATGTTTTAAATACGTATGGCTCGCTTCTGTAGCACGAATATTGTTTTAATGTCGGCAGCTTTTCCCCATAAAAGAATGCCATATGACATCCCGCTATTCGTCTGTTATTCCCTAATCTTTTTGACAGCATAAGCTGCAGAACTGAGTCTGTCTGCAAGATTCGCAATGCACAACCTAAGAATACAGTACTGTATACCAAATTCATTTGGTATTCACTTTAAAAATAAGTGAAGTGTCATCAGCAAAAAGTACTATCTCATTATTTTCCATTATGGTGTAGGTAACATGCAGAAATAGGTAAAATTTAATTCAAACTTACTATAATAACTTGGAAGTTCTAGCTTTTTCCCACGATTTCGCTCGCGTGGAATTAAAAAAGTACGAATATTTTAGGAACTTGATGTTTGTACAAGAAT
Organism: Cyclargus thomasi; assembly: GCA_026546445.1. Taxonomy (NCBI): domain Eukaryota; kingdom Metazoa; phylum Arthropoda; class Insecta; order Lepidoptera; family Lycaenidae; genus Cyclargus; species Cyclargus thomasi. The sequence goes on from JAOTAV010000007.1 coordinate 405,971, forward strand.
GTACCTATTCAACTTAGTTGATGCCGAATGCCTATGCAAAAAATCAAGTCGTATGGTTGATTCGCTAGGGTATGCATAAAGGACAAACAGACACTTTCCCTATTGTTTATTAGTATGATTTTAATAGGACTCTTTAATGTACCGTCAAGGAAATTGAAACAGTTGACGGACCAACGTCATTCGGTCATAATATGTCTTGATCTCGTGATTTGGCGACTGGGTTTGACATAGCGCGACCAACTTACGTAGATTCGCAATCTGACTCTGTTTCAACTTCCCTGATGGTATAATGGGGAAAATTGAGAGAGAGCCAGTTGACGGATCTACGTCATCAGTAGGAATATGTCAATTCTATATAAGTCGTGATCGGTGGGTTGAGTTTGACCTAACCTAACCAAATTACTTAAATCCCCGAACTATCTGTTTCAATTTCCCTAATTGTACTAAAAACCAAAAAAAACAGTGTTGAGGGTTCCGTACCAAAGGGTAAAAACAGGACTTCGATGTCTGCCCGTCTGTCTGTCATCAGGCTGTATCTCAAGAACGGTAATAGCTCGAGAGTTCACAGAATATGTATTTCAGTCGCCGCTATAACAACACACTAAAAACAAAATAAATGTAATGTTTAAAGGGGTTCTAATACCACAAACATGTTTTCTACGTTTTCGTTCTTTTTACAATGATATCAATAAATTCGACGCCATTGTCCTCAGCGGCGTGACGGAGATGCTAGGGTGCCTACGTAAGTACGAAGAGGCCCGTGTTCGATTCCCATTATATTTTTCTTTTATAAATTTTAAACTTTGTCATCAATTTATTTTATAAATTAAAAACTTTAAAAAAATTAAAACACAGAAATGAGTTTTCCCAAGTTTTTGCTCTGTACTGGTACGGAACCCTTCGTCCGCGAGTCCAACTCGCACTTGGCCGGTTTTAAAAATTTCAATAACCATCCGTCAGAGTCGTTCCCGGCGCTGCGTAGTTTCGGGTCGGGCGTGGTGGGTGCGGCGCGCGGGGGGCGGCTGCGTACGCCGGGCGGGCGCGTGCGTCGCCTGCCGCATCTCGCCAGCGACGACCGCGCCGAGCGCGCGCACGCCGAACGACAGGCTGTTAACTTCGTCGTGCAAGGTGGGCTGATCTGTATAACTCACTGCCTCCCTTAGCTGAAAGCACCGCTCAAGTCGAAATTTGGCGGTTCTTACATTATTATGCCATTGGATAGAGCTGCGCGTTGCGCGTCGAACCATTGGTCACATGATATAGATTTCAATCGAAAGCCATAATTTAAAAAATAATGACAGCGCCCCACAGACCGCGCCGCAACGCCGCTTAGCTTGTTTCCTGTCCCGGAAATTTGGCGATGTTGTAAGCTGACGATCTATACAGATAGCAAATATATGTACAGATATAAAGATGATGCCCGCAACTTGTTGCGCCGAAATTCATCTGCCGCGGGGGAACCGTACACTTTTTCGGGATAAAAAGTTTCGTCCTTCCCCGAGACCCAAGTGGGAGTTTTTTTTTCACATTCGACCGTCAACGCGTTTACTAAGATTCTATTTGGGATTTACACAGCGCCACCTAGCGAACTCACGGTCTTATGTACAAATCCCATATGAAATCTAAGTAAACGCGAAACGCGTTCACGGTCGAATGTGAAAAAGAACTCGGCACTCTGAATTATCTCCATGCAAAAATTCATCAAAAACGGTTCAGCGGTTTGGCCGTGAAGAGACATACTGACACACTTTCGTAATTATAATATTAGTATGGATATGGAAGTAACTAGTAAACCGTTACACCATTTGAAATATAGTGTGGGCCGTGGCTCCACACTTGGAATACCGACAAGGGACGTAAATGTGACAAAACAATTTTAGCGAAACTGTTGGCTTTTCACATGCATTCGCGCGCCGTGCCGTGTTCATGTTGTACTGTTTATAATAATACAAGTCCATACATTACTGACACGTTCACTGTGTACATTTGTATATAAACATGGGAGACATACGGTCACCGCGGCGCATGTCACCGTGTCACGTGGGTAAGTCGGCATTACGCCGGCGGTCGCAGGGTCAGCGGCGGACCTGTGCAAGTCGGCGATGGTATCGTGCGGCGCGGCGCTGCGGGGTGCGGGGCTGGCGGCGCGCCCGCTGCTGCAGATACACGACGAGCTCGCGTGGGAGCTGCCGACACACCACCTGCCCAGAGCCGCAAGTATGTACAACCGGAGTAGTTGAAACAGATCGTGGATGTATATCATTCGGTCGGGTTATGTCAAACCCAGCCGACAGATCACGATTTACATCGAATTGATATATTCCGACTGAATGACGCAGGTCCGCCAACTGACCCTATTTGATTTTCCCCCATTATACACACCACGTACAGTTTAACTCAATTGTGCGCGCGGCTCTATGTGTGCGTGCGCTTGTGAATACGCAACATTCTTTCACCGTTAACAAGGTTTATCCGCACATAGAGCCGTGCGCACACCTGAGTTGAACTATTTGTACCATTGATTCCTAGTTAGTTGACGGACCTACGTCATTTGTTCGGAATATGTCGTCGTGAACACGACCAAATTACTTCTAAGCAATCTGGTTACGAATCACCATCCGTGATTAACTCGTTTATGAACAATATCAATCAACCCACGCTTTTCAATCAGTCTCTGTGAAAATCTATTTAATTTTTAAAAAAACATTGTTTTTTTTTCCTAGAAATAATAAAGTCGGCTATGGAGGGGTGCGGCGCGCGTGTCGGTCTGCCGGCCGCCTTCCCCGTGCAGCTCAGCGCCGGACCCAGCTGGGGCGACCTCCGACCCTACGCCGTATATGAGTCAAACCACTCGCCATAACACTCATCACATAGCAGCACCCGAACTACCCTAGCTGGGTAGCCATAAGCCACACCTGGCGGGCTATTATGACCACTAGAAACCTGCATGGTTCCAGGCAATTCAATATACGGCCAACGATTGCCTTGTTCTTTTTTCGTTTTATAAAGTCTTATTAGACTTTGTCTATGAATGGATTTTAAACATGTCAAACGTCAAACTTCACGTATTTAGTGTCACGTGACTGCTGACTGGCTGGAACTTGGCTGGGGATAAGAGGTCATAATAACCCCCCTGTACACACACTCAATACAGCATGCCACGCACGCTACAATATCCTCAATACACAACACATCTGACGCGTGTCTAAATGAATAGCTTATAATAAAAAAATTTAAAAATTCAAAAATATTTATTGCATTATAAAACTTTGTTCATTAATGAGACAAATCTTAAGATAATAGAAAAGAGAAAAAATTACAGATAAAGATGTTTGCTTTGAAAACAATATCTTATTTATTTTTAGTCACACATGAATGTATTGTCAAATGACTCGGGCTCGGCTAGCACCATACAATGTGTTCGTACGTCGTGTCGTAGTTTAGAGCCCTGGATCATCAGTATATTCAGGTGTAAAAAAGATCTGATATATAAAATTCTTGCGTCAAAATGTTTGTAACCTTTCACAGCAGAAAGAGATATTTTTAACAAAATTTCAAAGAACAAATATTTTAAATGTTGAAAGTGGCATTGGGGAAATTTAACAGAACCAGTTAACATACCCACATCATTTGGTCGGAATATTTAAGTTCCATGTGTTATGTTCCGTCAGCTGGGTTTGACTCGACAAATAACGTAGATCAATCTAGGTCTGTTTCAACTTCCCTGATTGTATGTACAATAGTGAATAGTGAGAACGATGAGAGAGATCAAATAAAGTGAAATATTTTAAAACTATTCAACAACGTTTGCCTTATTTATATAAAAACTAACAATAATTTACAATCACTTCTTTAAACATTTTTTTTCACTGTAGGCCAATCTATAAGCAAAAGGTAGCAATATTATAAATGCGAAAAGTTTAAGCTTGTTAATAATCTGAATAATAATCGTTTAGATCCATAACTTTCACATTAGTACAGTACCCGGCAATAAAGATTGCACATCGACCTTTGGAGAGAGGCAATCGGCTAACTTCGGCTGCGTAGAGCGTTGTCTCTGTCACACGAAATACAAACACTCCGGTATCTATAGGGAGCTGTTTTAACAATTATGATTTGGTTCTTTGTATAATTCTTTTTATAACATACACACATTTTTCGTTAAGTAATCGCTTTTGATTAGGGTTTAAAATAAATTGTACAGTGGCTTATTTTTTAAGCTTGCCATAGTACAATTTATTTTTGTTAAAAAATAAGTAAAATTGCGGGGTGTTGCCAGCTCTATATAGTTAATTTGAACTGGACGCCACCGCGCTCCATAGCAAAATTCACAACGCGTCGAAAGACGACCGAACACGGCCATTAGCTGATTGACTCTTCCCAAAGTCTTCTTTTTGGCCGGATACTGTAAGAAATTATATGTGTGTAATGTATAATGATACTGTAAAAATACTCGATGGACACCATTTACAACAATAATATCTAAGGTGCACCCTCAATTCAATCTTACGCCATGAACTGAGGGTGCAATTTAGAGTGGTCGTGTTTGACATCAAGGTTTGTCAAACACGACCATTTACAACAATTATATCTAAAATGCACCTTTAGTTTACGGCGTAAGATTGAAAATGCATTGCATCATCACCTTTGCGGAACGTTTGTTCCAGGCGTGTAGAACGCCCTTAAGGCCAACTCCACTTTACAATTTAGGTATATTTTCTACTTTATAATATAGTTTCTAAAGAAATAATAAGATGGTTACAATAAAACTTTAGCCAATAACTATATTATGACTAGATGACTGATACTCATCACACATATATTTGTAAGTTATGAGTCATATGCCATTGTTCCTTATTATAAAATTAATATTATTAAATAATATGTTTGTTTTATCCTAATTTTCACTACATTGGTCCACATTATTTATGTAGCATAATTTATATTACAATTTTCATGAAATAAAAATAAATGTCGAGATTTGCTATGATGCAAATGTGTTATTCTCAGATCCATGATGCCCTGATCTGCTTTTTATTAAACCTTGTTTTTGAGACTTTGTTTCAATAGAACCATGTGTAAAAAGTTTCACTTTCAGCCAAATCTTGTTTGATATTTTAATCATTATTAAATTAATGTAGACATATTGAATATATTACAATTAACAGTCTTTCTTTTTAGTGACATATTAAACATATTAAAAGTAATAAGCAACCAAATTAAGCTAGCTTTTATAATACTTAAAATAGAATTTCAAATTCAAATTCTTTATTAAACACACAATAATATACAATTGTTTAAATAAAGCATCACATCATCTAATCCCATGCTATTTAATAGCATTACTAATTAAGTACAAGGAAAACAAAATTATATTATTGTTTTCCCTAAAACTTAACATAGAAAATATCTGTTGGATACTAAATTATGAAATTAATGCAAGCACTAAATCCGTAGAGAGTTTCAATATTTATATCCAACATATAAAATAATTTGTAGTGCATAATACCATATTTTTTTTTTATATGCTTCTAAGCCAAGCTGGCAGTATCTAGATAAACCAGTCTCGCACAATACGACATCATGGCAAGAAAACAACATGACAAATAGCTTGTCTAAAAAAGCATTTCAGATAGAAACACCACAATATCATACTAATATTATGTCTGTGGCACCCAGTGCTACATAGTCTTGCTCATGGATGTGCTAGAGTAACATAGGACATCTGCACATATTATTTTGTGTATACAAAATATCTAAGTGATAAATATTAACAAACCTTGGAGAAACTAAAACTATCCTAGCTATTTTGTATTATAACTTAACTCCAATGAGTGTGTACAACCTTTGGTCTTTGACATTAACAGACTCATACCTCACTGTGTCCAGGCCGTCTCTAGCACTACTCTCCAAGTTCTCGGTCATTATCTTGTGTCTGTTGGCATTGATTGCTTCCTGCTTATGAGGGAGCATGCTATATCTGGACATATGTGGTGGAAGCCTGTAAGTCAAAATGTAAGGTTAGTGCAGAAACAATGAGTATACAGGTTTTAACTAAAATATGCATAAAAACTATAAAACCCATACACCACCAGATTAAAATATATTAATGCAGGTTAAACATACTAGCTTACCTCCAAATAAGAAGGTTATGTTTGAGAATTCTGGCAGCTAAATCATCGTCTTCTCCGCCCCAGCCAGTAAATCTATTGGAGAAGCCATTAATCTGAACATAATGATCTGAGCTGATGGCCAGCACTCCACCTACTAGGGTGTCGTAAGGCAAGACATATCTGAACTTGTCAATGCTGGCACTCATGTGGCGTGGTTGGCTGAGGCAGGCGTATAAGTTGCTCTCATCCAGTGGCAGGAGGTCAACATCGTGAAGGATGAGGCAGGGGAACTTGTCAGCGATGGCATACTTGGCTCCAATATTGTAGAGCTTGCCCTTGTTCCAGGGTTTGTCATCCTCCTGCTCTATTACATAAATCCTGAAAAATGTTTTGTTTTAAAAAGTTTCCTACTAATTACTTTGAGATTAAATATCACTTTTTGCTCTACACATTATTCAAATAATTGATGATGATTATTTTGCAAATGAAGAAATCAATTTAAATGACTTTGTCAGGTTGTACTTAATTGAATATAAAAACCGGCCAAGTGCGAGTTGGACTAACACATGAAACTAACTGTCTAAAAAAATTTAAAATTGAAAATTTAACTGTCTAGTTATTACTGTTTTAGGGTTACAGCCTAGAGACAGACAGAGGGACAGACATCAAAGTCTTAGTAATAGGATCCCGTTTTTACTTTTTGGGTATGGAACCCTAAAAAGTAATAGAAATCTATTTAATGCTAGTAAGACTTACTTGTAATGTATATTTTGTTTTCTCAAGAAGTTGTGCATGTATGGCACAAACACATCCAGCTGGTTCTGTCTGTTCCTATATGTGACCAGGAGTGCCACACTGATTAGGGGTCTGCAGTTTTCTGGACTGAAACTTCCGCTGACAATTCCATTCGGCAGAAACTCGTTAAACTTTTTGGGCAGTTCTGAAGTGTCCACAGAGTTTGTTCTATTAATAACAGTACCATATTCACAGGGTAGCTTGTTGTCATTTACTATCTTTGGATTTACTGCAAAGAGTAGAGCTTTCTCTACATCTTCCAGAGGAATATAGTTGTATCCATGAGCTGCAAATAATTGCACCAATGCTATTAGGCCCAGCACGACGCAACCTACTGTCGTTGGACGTCTTCTCAAAACTTTGGGTATCCATTTAGACATTGAGATAGGAGAGTGTTTAGAGTTATAGCTTCGTCTACTAACACACTACGTCAACAACAGTGTCTACTGTTGACCTTCAAAATGCCTCCCACATTTATAGCCTGCACTAAGTCACTAGGGAACCATTTGAATAAAATATGTGATATGCAGCTGTTGCAATGGAAAAAATACACATCACATTTTAACACTCCTACTTTTTATAGGTATTTTTAAACGGAAAGGTTATGTCTTTCTAAAGTATACTAAAACACTATATGTTTTTTTAACAAAGTAATTTTTTATTTTGCTTTTGTTAAAAGATTTGATTCGCAAAACTAGAACACGAAATGCAAAAATCTAAAAACAATTGAAAATATACGCTTGTTGACAGCATATCAAATATTTGATAGTGACAAATGACAAGTTGACTAAAATCCAATGACAATAGTAATTTTTAGAGGTATAGCAATTGGCATTAGGCATAATGCCTTTGACAGACTGCCTCAAGAAGTGTGTTCGGTAATGGGACGTTTTCTTTATTATTTAATTAGATTGTGAAGCAGTTTCCGTCGTGAAAGCTAGATGGCGTATGGGTAGACAACTATCGTTGATACCAGGATTGATTCCCACTGAATCAGGGGGAAAATGTAAAACTTAATACATTTCAATAATATAAAAAATAGTTACTTTAATTATTATTGATAAAAGAAAGAGTCACATTTATTGTATATAATATATCGTTCGCAACAAATATCACAAATCATTCATATTTTGGATTTCGCAACATTTTATCTACACTTGTGCATAAAAAGAAATAATTACTGATTATATAATATGCCAATATCTCACACTAAAAATTCTAATTATAAAATTTGTGGAAAAAGAACGAAAATCCAGCATCACTGATGACTCAAAGTGTCAAAGTGCCAAGACCGCCAAAATTGACGTGACAATTGTCATTTTGACAATTGTCACATTTGTCAGAATGTTCTTATACTATTATCAGAACATTGGCCTGAGTTTTTTATCCATATTAGACCAATAGAAAGAAAAATGTATTTTATAGTACTCTGGACAGTACACTGATATATTTTTAGGAACATGACTTACGCTGTCATTATGAAGTTTTAGATCAGTAGGGTACCAATAGTATCTAATTTCAGATCAGTGGGGAACCAATAGAAAATCTAGAGTTGTCTATTGTTGCGCCATCTACTATAGATTTACGAACTAAAATTTAGAAATTGTCCCATAGTAACTTCCACACTTGAAACCGGTTTCGGTGATAGTGGCCGGCTTCATTGAAACCAGGCCAACTACGAAAGAGCAATTTTATAGTGTTTATGTACACCAGAGGACTCTTAGTGCCTTTACTTCCGGAACCCAGTGGAGCGGACGACGATCTTTCACCAGTCGGCAGTGCGTGATCTCGCATAGGACCGACCTCTTATTTGCCGACCCTACGCATGGATAACTTTACTTGTTAGTTAAGCAAATGATAAACAGGCATTGCCGTAACCAAGCTTTAAGAAATAACATTTTATCCGATTTCCGAGTCAAGAGCCACGCTTCAAAGACAATATAATCACTACATTATACCACGCTCTATAACACTAGACCACAGAGACCACTTATAAAGAGTATACCTATATACAATACTAAGACAGAGATTATTTCATGCATATCTGCTGGTCGAAATCACACTTTTCCCCAAATAATGTATATTATACATATACGGAAAATAATAATATTGGTAAGTTTATCATTTTACTAAAAAGTTTATAAACTTTCTAGTAAAATGATAAACTTACCAATTAGGATTCTAAACGGGAGATAAATTGTATGATAAGTATGTAATAGCTAAACGCCACGCAACGTAAACTTGAGGAAGCAGATGAAATCATACTTACAAGTGACAAGAGGTAGTCTATGTCTTATCTGAATTACTGTTAAAAACCCTAAAAATTGTCTTTTGGGGTCGAAATTTGGTCAAAATGTTGTATGTGTGCACTTGTCTTTTGAGTGAACAATAAAGTTACCTTGCTGCTGCAACTGTAAAAATTTCATAAGAAAATATTTTTTATTTCACATTCTTTCCTATTTAGTATTTATACTGCATTTTAATAGATTTTACTACATGAGGTTGTTATTGTGTTGTGCATTTGCCTTATCTATCACTTTGCTATGAACTGTGGGAATCAGCTAATGTTATCAAATTATGTGACACATTTCCTATTAGTTTATCACAGCAAACTGTATTATTCCATTGAAATAGTACATTTTAACTGCAACTAGAACAAGTAGCATTCCTCTCCAGCCTTGACACCGTTCTATTAAAATAGTTATTCTAACAAAGTAGAGTTATTTAATTATTATCAGCCCAATAGTTAACAGTTCAGTTGAGTGCAAGACTTAATAGTTATTTGACTTTGTTTTAAACTAATTTAAACAAAAATTAAGAGCAACTTATTGAGCTCAATGGCTTATTAATTATGCTGCTAAAGGTATTTATCTATGTATGCAAAGTCTGTTTTAACTTCACAATACAAATTATATTTACAGTACAAGGTGGTGTGCCTTAATTTTGTTTCTAAAAATAAACACAAATCAGCTGTTTTGTAATTTTTTGTCGGCTGTCACATGTCAAAGTCAACGTCTTGTGTCGAAAGACGTAAACAAAAGATTTTAGTTTTGCAATTTATTTCTTTTTCTTTGTATGGAATTTTATAAAGCGAGATAATTTTTATAATCTAATACAATAATAAACTATCGGCACGTACGTAAGAATGTCAGAAAAAAAGATGTGGATCCAAGACGAACTAACCTGCAAGCCGCTCGATAGCTATGAAGAAATCATAAGTTTCATTCAGAATCCACCGAGTTGGAGAACATTATGCACCGACTTAAAGCCGCACAGCGATGAGATGATAAGGAACATGGACATCAATAAGAATTCTGGTGCCAGTTTGCTCGAATTACCACAAACTTTTTGCCATTTTGACCCCGAGGCAGAGGAAATTCAACGAGACGATAGAAAAAAATTGCCGAAAACATTGGTTTGTCACGATATGGCTAATGGGTACCACGACGACAGGTATTTATAATAGAAAAAAATAAAACCACAAAACTATTAGATTTATTTTGAAGTTGTGACATATTTTCAAAAATTGTTTTGACATTATCAATCGTCTTCATCTTCTTTTATTTATTTTTTTATTTATATGGCGCTTGGCTATAACCATGGCCAGTGTCAAGTAAAAGCGCGAAATCAATTTTCTTGTTCCAATAATTTTTAGCAACGTTACATATATTTCGTCATGTCTAAAGTCTAGTCAGAGTATATAAACCGTCAATACAGTCAGAGTCAAGTCAGTTGATTTAGTAAAGCGGTAGAAGCTTTACTAAAACTTGGAATGAAGTTTTG
>JAOTAV010000007.1:429004-446100 GCA_026546445.1 Cyclargus thomasi
TAAGTATTTCTTATAGGTGGCGCAAGTAAGCGACCTTACGGCGGAAGTGCAAGAGAACGTCAACTACTTTGTAGGCAAGGTGTCTCTCCTGTCGCAGGAGTTCGGTCACATCAAGGAAAGTCTCGGCGCGGCGCTGGACGAAGCCACCGCCAACCTAAAGGACGCGAAAACCGAAATCGGTAAGAATTAAGAGCGGAAAATGTACCTACTACCGTACCTACTATAAATAGCTTATATAGTAGAGTCGATTATAGAACCGTTCTGTGTGATACTATATTATTTTAAATTTTAATCTTTGATTTTTTTTTGTAAAATATGTAATCTCAAAATTAATTTTAAGTCCATACGGCCTTTTAACAATTTTTCTTTTACCTTTTGTTTCAGACAATGGACCGGGGCCGCACGCCGCTAAGCCGGCCGCATAGATCTTTGCCAAATAGATATTTATAGTGAAACCGTACTGCGACGCGACAGGACACGACACTTGACCTTCATAGAACCGATTTTGGTCAAACGTCAGATTCACGTTTAACCAGTTCTGCCGCCATAATAAAAAACGGTGCATCTACATTTTTTCTACAAAATTGAGATATATTGTGTCTTGGAATCAGCAGAAAGAGAGGAACACACTTGTATATTTGATATTTTAAAAAACGTTAGATGCGCCCTTTTTCGTAATGATGGCAGAGTTTTGGGGAGGTGGAGTGTCGCGCCGTGTCGTGTCGCATTAGTGCGGTCTTACCTTCACGGTGGAACATTAAAACTCTACTAGAGTGTCACACGAGTAGCGTGTTATTACAAGATACAACGGCCAGGTATTCGATTTTAAACTCCTGACGTTGGGCTATTCTACTTAAAAGCTCAAGTAACTCAAGCCCCAATTTTTAGCAGAGTTTCAGTATTCGACCGCTTAGCGTTAGGAAGTAGAATAAGTGACTGATTTTTTTTAAATAAAACGATATGGAAATTAACTTTTGCAAATATTTAATCTCTTTTATAATTGTGGATCTATATTAATATTGTACAAGTAGTATGATACAATTTATTGTGACAAAACCTCAATGTCACTCCCGGTGCGTCACGGGCTGACTAGCGTCACGTGTCACGCTGTCACACCACGTGACACGAGAGCGAATTAACTTTCTGTACAATAAGTTTTGATACAATTATTCTTAAACAATATACACACAAATTATTTGTCGTCCATTTCAGTATTAAAACGATTACAATCTCATTTTTCTATGTGCAATTAACAAATTAACTATCTATTTAGTATACCATTGTTTCTTAAACTTTCGGAATTAGGGATCACAGTTTGGTATTCGTAAAACAAATCATTTGGTATACATAATTCTAAATATGGTCGAGGAAGCGAAGTACCCCTGAGAAATTTCATAGCAAACTCCATTTAATAAAAAAAACGTATTACGAAAAGTTTGAGAAACAACGATATACGCCATTAAATAATCGTGCCTTTTTGTGATTTTAATATTAAGTATACAATCATGAAAACACTCATTATTTTATACGAAGAAAATAAATATCGATGCAATCTTTCTATTGGTGTGTTTAAATTAAATCATTAATCGTATACATAGTAAAATGACGATTGCACATAGGGTAAAAAGCACTAATCGCAATAAAACAGCTAAGGTAAACACATTCGTTGTAGACGTACAGCCTGAAACGGGACTACGAAACAAAAAAAAACGTCCCCGAATAATTAAATCCATGCAAAAATGGCCTAAGCCTATACGAGCATTTCGTACATTATTTGATACATGAATGACTTAGGCCACTTCCACACTGCGGACCACGACGTTGGAATGTCACTTACATAATTGGTGTTATATCAATAGCGAGATACATAGATCTCGAGTCCACTCGGCTTTCGCGATAGCGGACGTGTGGAGGAAAATAACACTTGCGGCAACGAGATAGTGGCGAATATCGAGTGGCAGTGGCATATCTAACATGAATAGCACTTACATACCCTTACACGATACATTATGTACACTAAATGCAAAATAATATTTACATAATAAAAAACAATTAAAAAACAAGCAGTTCATAAGGGAATACACCACAGAGTGGCCTATTTAATGCCGTTCATACTGTCGCCCGTTTAAAACGTGCGGTTCTGCCACTACTGATGATTCTAAATTCGAATTATAAACCTACTTCGAATTTAGAATAGTAATTCAAAACAAGGTTCATTACATTAAAACACTTTGGATTTACCTAAACAATTTCTTTACAGTGAGGATAAGGAATGTAAAAATTTGTGCGTAACTTCGTAAAAATCTTTCGCGCTTTGGAATGTATAATTTGGTCTCGAATGGAACATAATATACTAGTTTTCACTGGTCAAATAAAAAATAAAACTTAATAATATATTAGTTTAGGACATAATGACTGTAATGACTCTTGTTGGATTGTTGACATATGCAATTTTTCTCAGAGCCTGAGGTATCTTACCCCGATTTCCCCTATATTGTTTGAATAAATATTCTACCCGATGTTATTTCATCATTTAACATTCGGTAGAGTCTCATTTCGAATATTTTAAAGTAAAACATAACTCGACCAAGTGAAAACTGCATACCGGAGCTAGGAGCTAAAGAAAGCTACAAACATTCACCGCAGGACTAACAAGCATCAAAACGAACATCAAGAGATTTTAGTATAAAAATTGTTAAAGATACATGTATATTGTGATGATACATCGATGAGAGATCTAAACAGCTGCCCTACACCATAAAACCTATCCACAGAAATATATTTGGTCGAACGCATGCAAAGAAGCCGAGCTGTGCAATTATTCTAAATGATTTCCGAATTTAAGCATTCACATATCGATATAAAATATTACTTCAAATATAATGTCAGTACATCATTAAAAAGCAAAATAAATAAGCTCTTTTAAGAGGTTTTCCCTTTGGGTCGATAATAATTAATAACATTTTGTACATATGTGGGGTTACTCTTCCGCTAAGACAAGTCGCACTCGTATATTCCGTTCATATAAAAAGATGCCCCTCTAAAGTTTTAACCCTAAACCGTATTTGCGCTATAATGCTCAAGGATTCACATTAGAAGCCCCCTATATTATTTCATTAATCTAAATGACATGTGGCCGGATAAGGCTTAGTTCTCACCCTCACGCGGTACACACACACATATAACAAACTATCCCAAGTTACCTCTACATACTGATCTTATATTGGTTTCTTACATAGGAAGACATACAGCTATACATATATTTTTTATTAAATTATCAAACGAAACTGTACCCCTCTGCAGATAAAATATTAACTTGTAGAATGTTCTTAACAAAGTTAGTGTGTAAGTTTTCTACGATAAAGGAGTTTAATAATAGTGATACTGTCAAAGTATAAAAGTCCCTACCACTTTACTGAATGTCCGATTCAAAGTCCAAACAAGACTAGCCAAAATCAGTATTAAATATACGTCAATTTTGTTCAAAAGTCTTGGCTATAGTATGGAAATACACTCATAAGTCGTAAAAACTAACCGTGATTAACTTTGAAGGAAAAAAAACAATATATATTCCTTTGGAATAATTCAAAATCCTGTACCATATTAATTCAGTTGTGTCCAAATGAAATTACTCTCTTATAGCAAAGACATCTTCCAAAATATTTTTTTGGTGATAAAAAGCCAGAATAAATAATGTCCACCCCATAAATCCGAGGCACTTACATGACCTTATCAGTAATGATATACTACGACTACCTAAGGTATAGTAGTTAGCTCATTGTCGCCCCTTCACGGACCCGTTGATACAACGGACATGACACATTTAAAGCTATGGACATATTTCACATTCTAACCGTAAATATGGTCTATCCTAACATGGAGAGAGAAGGTAGCTATTGTAGATGTACAAATTACTTATCCCTAACCCTACACACAGCTCCTAGTTACTGATTCGTACCAGTTCATTATATCGAGGTGTAGTAAAATTAGTGTCTTCAAAAAACCTCCTAACACGGTGACATGTTTTAAAAAGATGGTGAGTTTTGTGTATTTAAAAAATTTGAACAGGTGCATTAGTGAAAAATATTTGAACAATAGAAACGAATACACCCCCGTTACCCTTAATAGTTAGTATAAGATGAATAAAGTTGTCCAACCATCAACAACTGAATCTACAAAGCGTTCAACATCCATGCGTGACCTATTTACAAAACCACATGTTGTCACAACAAAACAACGATTTATGTATGTTTTAAAATCCTTGCACATAACTTTATGTACAAAACTTTTAACCACTCCAGTTATATTTTTACCGACTTTAACATCAATAGGATATCTATGCATGGCACTTTATTACAGGAATGTAAGGCAGGTTCATTAGGATCAATTCCTATACAGGTCGGCTAGCTTCGGGAATGACGATCGGCATACAACTCAAAAACTTTCCAAACTAATAACCGTAAACACTGACATAATGAAAAATATTTGTATAACAAACTGCAGATAACTGAGAGATCGAAGGCTGTTAAAACTGCCATGCAGAGCTTTACAAAATATTTTATCTTATGTACATATTGTCGTTTGAAGATAAGAGTTAGAACGTACTTCTACGGTGAGGATATCAAAAGGTGCGGTTTACCTCCGCGTACTCTTGGAGGAGGGGCGCGAGTGGGACTGAGTGTGGGGGGTCGCGACCCCCCCCCTCTCCTAACTGGAGCACGAGGCCGCCGACACTGGGGACAAGGGTGAGTCTCGTGGACACCCTGACAAGGTCACCACCACCTGCAACAGAAGCATTGGTTACACAAGTTCATAAGATAGTGACAGCAAGTTTAATCCAAAACATTACAGTAAACAGATTTTTGACAGTTACACATGGTTCTCATGTTTTATTTGATACTTTTTATGAACCTACATCCTGAGAGAACTTCATAACATCTGAAGCAATAAATGATTGTATCTGAATTCATTGAGTTATGATGGTGATGGGTTGGGTTATGTGATTCAAGTAACAACAGTCTCTTGTGTACTGTGCATCTCTTAGATGTTATTTTCCAATAATAGTGGCTACTAACCACTTACAATGCAAATTATATATATATATATATATGTAATGATATATAGTTGTCTCATTAGCACTGGATGTGATGAAAATTAAATATGCCTATAAATATTGTTAGTTACCTTTCTGCTTCCAGCATGATTTCGGTGTTCACAGAGCCATACTCCTTGCCATGTGCCAAGGTTTAATTTGCCATCAGTAATTGGAATGGTAAGCGAAGATCCCAGAAAACATGCTTTGACGTGTGCAGGCTATAAACAAAAAAGCCATAATATATTTTCTATTACTTACAACACAAAACTTACTTTTAGTTATAAAAACTTTTAATTAATAGAATCAGGTGTTACTTTGCGGAAATCCATATCTTTAAGTTTAGAAAATTAAGATTTTTAACAATATTTCGCGAAATTAACCTCGTCCATTAAGTCATATCTTAACGGACGTTGATCATAGAGTCCACATCCTGAGAATGCCCCGGTGTTGGGGCGAAACGCGCGTCGAGGTTCTCAATCCGTATTTTTACTTACAGGTTGAGGTTAATTTTGTGGAATATTGCCAAAAATCTTAATTTGCAAAACTTAAATAAAAACTTTTATTTATGATATCAGGAGGCAAAACAGTACACAGGTCAACTAATGAAAAGCAACTGCTGTCATCTATTAATAGACCCTTGTCACATCAGAAACATTGCAAGTGCATTGTCAGCCTAATGCCATACTCTATACTGTTAAACATGTGTGTGTGAACTTGTGAGTAACGGTATTTAATTAAACATCAATAATTTTCACTTTCTGTTAATACTTTTAAGTTTGTTAATATATTTTAATAAACGATTATTCTATTCTTATCTTAAAAAGACTTGGCTACTATACGAATTGTTGTACTTCTACTAGTAAAAAATACTGAAAAAAAAACTATCAAGAATAGCTCCCTAAATTGAGTTTATAAAGTGTCTCTTAATTACAATTAGCGTAGTCATCAAGGTTTAATTGATGCAAATATTATGTATTCATCCATATGCAATTAATTGGATGCAAACATAACACTGACCTCTTGCCCTAGTGCTGATAGCTACAAGGTTGCTATCTTTTGTACTATTTAAATTAAGAACTGCATAAAATTCAAATTTCAAATTGCAATTTGAAACTCTTTTTTAATTTTCAAAATTCAAAAGAAGTCCAAACCTCTTTTCTTTCACTAACATTGACCCATTTAATGCCTACACAGCAATTGTTTTGGATAAATAATTAGTAGGAACAGTGACATAGCATGAAAAGTTGACAAATAAATAATAAAAACAAATGAAGACCGTCACGTTCATTAAAAATTAAATTCAGTTATGTCACTGTTTACATTAGAATGAGCAGTCATTAGGAAAATGTAAATGTGGGGTGAATCTTTACCATATCATCTGGTCCTTCGCAAGAATGTCGGTAAGGAAGCCCCTCCGGCACGATCTTGTTCAACATCATCTCCATATCGTCTCTGACATCGGGATCCCAACTTTCGTTTAGCGCAAGACTAGCCGATGTGTGCATTACTGAAAATCGGTGGAGGAATTACTTTAGTTCGCTAACTACTACAGGCTACTATACAGTGGACGCTCCTCGAACACTCGTGAGCTCTATTAATTTAATGTTTTCGATGAAATGAATTATGAAGTACCCCTACATCGGCGGCAAGATCGTGCGACTGGTACTCACTTTGGATGTGGCAGAGGCCGACGGCGAACTGAGACAATTCGGGCACTTGTTTTAGGATTTCTTCTGTGACTAAATGCACTCCTCGATGCTGCGGCCTGAGATTTAGTTTCCGTTGAAACCACGCGGATCCAATCTGAATTCCTCGGTTCGAGGCCATGTTTAATTTTTAAAAACGCTACAGTATTATCGCAAGAACGTAAGCGATCTTACACAACATCACTTTGAACAATTTTTACACGGAATTAATCCACAATTATCATAAAAGATACATGTTCGATCTTTAAAATAGTAATAAATATAACTGAGGTTATAGACAGATTCGACACCCTATTTTCTGCGGGAAAGTGAAACAGCTTTAAAACGAAAGAGAAATAAGATTGAATGGTATGTTGTCATTACAAAAAAAAGTCAAGTGAATGCGTAACTTCATTCAAGTTCAAGCACTTTTTACTACCGTACGCAAGAAATCAATGGATCATCGCGTAAAATTGAGCGTCATTGTTTAAATTGCATAGTAAATGCCTACAATTATTTAACTATAATTTAACAATATGCAATCTGTAATTTTTTCCAAGAAAGCTTCGCAGAAGCTTCGCAAAAAGCCTTTTTTATGCTTTTTTAAATTATTTGCGAGTGACATTGACGCTGCATTAAAGATTAGCTGGCAAATATCCCTAATTTTTGTTATTTATTTTGTAGGTAAACTTTAATTACCATTATTTCTGTAATTCTAGATAAAAAAAATATGTATTTTTTCAAAGACACATTTTTAAAAATAGTCTCTTTTTCGATATAGCAACACACGTTTTCGCGGGAGCTTTTGAAATTTTAACTTAGCGCTGATAATCTCATGATATTATCAGCGATTACATTATTTAAAAGTAATGGCAGTTAATAAAAAATAAATTTACGAATACTTTAAGCAATGGTTATTAGTGCAGATTATATGAGAATTGATTGAAAAAGCTTCAGTAATTACGTGTTCGGGGCTTATTAGAAGTTAGGAGTGGTGAGGGTGGTGGTGTAAATAGGTGTGGCAATAAAACTCCCTGTGAAATTAGGACAATTAGTTTTTGCTTTCATTCGCGCGATCCTCAGAGTATAGAATACATACACGAGTGCAAATTTGTAGACGCACATTAAGCGAAACTATGGATCCCATAATGGACGTTATCAAAAACTCCGAAGAACCGGAATGGCTTGAAAGGCTCGTGATAGGCAAATTACGACTATGGCAAATAATGTTTCTA
This sequence comes from Cyclargus thomasi, assembly GCA_026546445.1. Classification (NCBI taxonomy): domain Eukaryota; kingdom Metazoa; phylum Arthropoda; class Insecta; order Lepidoptera; family Lycaenidae; genus Cyclargus; species Cyclargus thomasi. The sequence goes on from JAOTAV010000007.1 coordinate 437,020, forward strand.
TGTTTGGCCGGACTAACTACGTTAAGTGAGTATAAAATATACTTCGCTTTAAAAACTTTAATTTTACTGTATTATAAAATTCCGATTTTTGGCATTTTTTCTATGGAACCCAAAAAAATCATGGTACTGTAAACATATTACCTTATATATAATATTCTTCGAAGATTATTAGTTTTAGTTAGGCATGAGACCAATGGACAGATTACTAATACAGACAATTACAATTACATAGTTTTTAATAGTTACTGCTTAACTATTAAAAACATTGCGCGTTCCGGGCTCCTGTACCTTTTCACTCCATTATCCTAGGGTCCCACCCCCACCGTAGGGGCCTCAGCGTAAATACACCCTTGAATAATACTTTAGGCAGCCAAAAGAAAGAGAAAAAAAGGGCTTTTCTATATATACATATAATAAAATAATGAAATTGGAGTGTCTGTACATTTAATAACTTTATAAAATAATCAATGTAGGAGTGCTAAGAAACATTAATAGAACATATATCGACAAAAAAGTTGTCTGTTCATCTGTTTGTACGTGCTAATCTCAAGAACTACTGAACGGATTTGGATAAATCTATTTTTGTTTAATATCTAAGCAATATATAGGATATTTTTATTCCGGGAAAATGTACGATTTCTGCGTGATATAAAAATTTTTTGCGCAACGAAGTTTCCGGCACCAACTAGTCTATTCTCTATAATACAAAAATTAATCGCTAAAAGTGAATAAACTTTGCAGTTGTGATGGTATGTTGCTGCTTCCGGTTCCGTATACCGCGGACGAAACAGCAGATTGAAGCGGACTACAAACGCCGGCAGATCACCACCAAGTTCCGCCAGCAATTGGAGACCATACAGGACTCTAAAATGGACACCATTTCGTTGAAAGATGGTGAATGATCGGTGTTTGGGTGTTGTACGTAGTGTAACGCAAAGTATTTCAGATTTTAGTATTAGGATACTATTTATTTGCACTGTGGCACAGACTTTTATGGTCCTTTATTTTAGGTGGAAAAAAATATGATAAATCAAATATCAATAAGTTTTCTCTTCATATCAGACAAAATAGCGTTATCATTAGTCCTACATACAACTTCGCTTGATCGAAAGATCTCCATATGGAACTATTATTAATATTCTCACAATCTTTATTTTTTCATCATAGTGCCGACTGCAAGCTTTTTTTTTTGACATTCGATTCGATTTTATATGGGATTTGTGCAGCGCCACCTAGCGATGCCAACGGTCACATGTACAAATCACATATAAAAATCCTAGTAAACGCAAAACGCGTTTACTGTCGAATGTCTAAAAATTCGACTCGCATTCGGCACTCAGGGGAAGATTGGAAACGATGTTTAGTTAGTCGATATTCATGTGTTTACCTATCGCATTAGTGTATGTCGACTGTTTATGTATAATGCCTGTAAGATAAGATAAAAGTTGAGAATTCGTCTTTTATTCGTTAGCATTGGAGTTGCTGCATGTTAGAATCCACTCGATGGAGGCGGAAAACCAGGGATCACAGCAGAGCTCGATGTCTCCACAAGCGAGTGAGTATACTTACCTATATCGAGATAATTAAATTATCCGGTTGTCGGTCTACTAGTGAAAGTTATTAGGGGCTCTAAATATAATTAAGGAAAACCCTTAAAGTAATTTTTTTTCAATTTACATTTTCTTAGACCCGATTAACATTTTTTTTTGGGTTCCAGTACTAAGATTTTGATATTTGTCCCTGCCTTTTGTGTGTCTCGTGTGTGTCCCGACTGTATCTCAACAACGGTAATAGCTAGAGTTCAAATTCTCACAGAATATGCCGATGTAACAACAAACAGGGGCTTTCCTGCAACAAACGTAGTATTGATAATAATAGATGTCGCTGCTAGTCGTTTACATCGCACTATTTCTAACACGAGTGGTTCTGAATGGTATAGATGTTTAACTTTAAGAAACATTTTTGCTTGGTTAGCGAATTTTTTGCCCTTACCTGTACGAAACCGTCCAACTCGCACTTCTTCGGTTTTTAAGAACTTGTTGCAATCAACCATTCAAGCAATTTGGAGTCCAAGCTATATAAGGTACTTGCATTGCTCATAATAAACTAATATGTTCAGGTTCACTGGAGACATCAGTACAGAACGAAGTCCAGAAACCCGAGCCGCAGGGCTCCAGTGGCAGCTTCGTGAAATTCGCTACCAAAGTGGCTCACATAACCAAATTTGGACCCAAGTCACCCACCTCCCCTGCTCCGGAGACCAAGATGAATTTCTAGACCCGATAGATGTAACAGCCGAACACACGTTTAATAATTACTTTAATAGGATGGTTTTAAGCACAATTAATTCGTATACAAACGCGTTTCTGACACTAAACCACGCTGGAATGACGATACCCTTTGAAATGACAGCTCTTAAGTGATACGATTTGAAGCGCTCCGCTAGGTCGAAAAAAAGAACTAAATTTGACGTTAATTGCAAATTCATTGATATTATTAGATTGAAAGTAATACATTCGTAAATTGAGAGAGATAAGTTGCCTTAGACTAAACATTTCTACGAGTTCCGTGATTCAAATTTAGCAATGCGTAGTAACTACATTTTTCTGTAAGAGCACAATAAATATATTTATGTTAGAGAACTGTTTTATCATTTCTACAACTAAATTCTAAGGTCGTAAAATTTAATAGCCTAATGATAATAAATAAAATAGAAGAGTTGCAGTAAGATATTTTCTTTAATCTAGAAAATAAAAAATACAGTATAAACGGATTTAAAATCACAAGAATAATTACATATTCACAAATAACATGTGTTCAGGTTTCGCTTAACTCAGTAAAAACAATCATCCAAATGCAAGTGATAAAATTTTAAAGCAACATTTAACTTACATTATAATACATAAATAATACATTATTGCAAATAATATTACATAAAATTCAAGTTAGCTACATTTTAATTAAATTGTTTCTACATACTCTCATACATTTTCTATGTAACCTGTCATGTTAACCAAATTCATATACTCTGCGGCGACTTAGTGGAGACATCTTGTATCTGACGGGTACAGATATAGACCATAGACAAATCGATAAGAGCAATATGCATAACTAATTTTTAGATATACAATAAGAAACAAATTCCTCATTAGTTATTCAATTGAATTTTGAATATTGTACTGTTACTTTTGCGTTACCCGAAATCTTGGTATCTGACTTTTTTTTTCCTGTAGGAAATACCTTTGTCTATGACCTTTGCCTACTGAAGCCACCGCTCCCATTATACATACATGACTTAGCAAAACCTCCTCACTGTCCGTAACACTCAGTCCGCCACTCCAAAACAGGTATTACAATCTCAACGCTAATCATCTTAATATTAATAACACGCATATATTTCATCTGCTATGGAAACCCTAGCCCGATGAGGTCTTATATTTTGATCAATACTTAAAAATTATAAAAGGTTTAAATCGACATCGTAACCAAAAATATTGTTCAAATAATCCGTAACTCAAACTACTCGGCTAAAGTTCGTTTTGGAGTTTAAAATTGGAGTCTTTCGTTATAGATTAAACATTTACTTTTTAAATTTTCATATGTAAGTTTTATTGCACTGACGCGATCTAAGCTAGCGAACTATAGGAGCCAACCCTGGAACTCATCGGGGACATTCTTTACAAATAAGGCCATTACACTTCACATTGAATAACGGTTTGCTTATAGAAGTTAGTGTGTAATATACATTACTTAAACATTATTAATTGAATGGAACCTACCTAGAACATATACGTGGTAAAGTCAAGTCGGCTGTACAACGTGTCTTGAATAATTCGTAAGTTTGTGCATGATACCTGTCTCGTCTCGGTGATATACAAATAATTACAAGCTACAATGTATAACATTTACCCTATGAGGTTTGTAACGAGGAAGCGAACACAACGGACTAACGCTAGTAACTCGGGGGTAGATGAAGAATTAGGAACCAAAGTCACTGCAGTGCTTTCGCTATAAATAGAGCTATATAATAAAGCATAATTTTGTAATAACAAGAACTACTGCAACTATATTGACATGTTTAGGCTGGAGAGTCGACGTTATAAAAAGCTTATCGACAAGTGTATTAGCGCACCCACTTGAGCATTACATAATATTTTGGCAGTATTTCGTAGACCTGTGCAATAATTCACAATGCCTCTGCGACTGTTTCGAAATTTTTTTGATCATCAAATCTCAGCGCCATACGCTCGCATTGGCTGTCGCGCAGAAAGTCGTTATATTCAAATCGAATTAGGCATTGTGAATATGGCTCCTAGATGTGATTGTATGATTTATGAGCATTATAATTTGGCGTGTATAACTTTTCAACTAACTTTATGGTACCAACTTTTAAATTAAATGCTTTAAGGTACCTGGGAATCCAGGTATACCAAGTTTGAATGGCAAAAGAATCTTAAACGTTGTGACAGATTAAATAATGTAATCCGACATATATAACACTTTCACGAGGAATAAATACAAGTCCACTATTTGTATGACGCAACCCAAATAAAGCTTCTGTACATCTTGATTTTACACTTTCAAATTCAACAAGACCTACACTCATCTGATGTAACCCGTAAACTGAACGTGGAAAGGCGTTATTTATTTACACAAGGATGAAATACCGTAATCAATAACAACAAATGTGGTCTTTACTTTCAATCGAATATACTAAACATTGGCGTTAGGAGGAGTTGTACATATCCTCGACGATACCATATTTAAATTGATAACAACACAATTCAAAATTTGAAAGTGACGTAAAATACTCGTCCAACACAAATAGGGTTAGTAGAGTGGGGTAAAGAATACCTCGAACGTATAATTTAACGACGGGGGGTAAGACATCCCTGTGCAGCCAGCGGGTTACTGGAGATCAGCCGGCGGGCTTCGGCGCTACGACTCGCCGACACGCAACACTCAATCTCGCCGCACAAAAGTTCTACCCCTGAAACAAGTATATAGGTTATGTTGGTCCTTTGAGCCGGATTACTAAGGATTTAACAAATTTATAATAAAAAAAAAAGAAATCTTTATTGTTATCGCTAGTGATGACGACATACATCAAGTCAATTATTGAATGACTGAGTTTCAAGACTTATGTCCAATGATCATATTTGACATAACGTCGATAGCAGTGCTTGTCTTCCACAAATTTAGGATATCAAACTTAGCAATGAAAAATTGCTAGTTCCCTAATTCAATTTTTCTTAGTATCCATTGATACGAATCTCTGTCGGTCTTATTTCCCTTACTATTCTTAAAACTGAACTTTACTTCTATCAGTAAAGCGAACGGCGTGTGATCAGGTGCTCTTACACTACATTACATACACGTAACGTGAAAGCGAGATAGCGCTTGCTGTGCGACAGGAACAGAAGGTTATCTTACGTGATCGTCTTCCGCTCGGTGGGTCGGGCGTTGTTCTGCGGGCGCGCGCGGTTCAGCACCTTGAGTAGTTCGCCCGCCTTGGCGCGCATGCGCGAGTGCACGTACACCTGTACACATGTAAATATCTTAAAACCTCTTTTTGAGGTAAATTCAGGAAAAAAAAGACTTAATTTTTATGTTTTTAATAGTAACGGGAATTAATGCTAATTTTTATTAATTTCATTAACATGTTAATTTTCATGTCTTAGCAGTTGTGCTATTTGCGAAAATAATTATATATAAATGTTAATAATTGGTTAATTGGTTGGTTAAACCTGCACCACCTATTCCTTGAGGGTGAAGCGTCGGCACCCACGACACAAAGTGAACTTTAGTTCCTTTCTGGTGAGAGTGCCGACACCAGTTTTGTCCACCGTCGAGGCGGAGGATTTCTGGCCCGAGGGCGTGGCGCGAATACCGAAAATTCCGAGGAAGCCTCCCGAATGAAGCGAGGATCACGTCGCCGAAAGACAATATACGTGATAAAGTTTAGTGTGTTTGTGTGTGTGTAAATGTGTAAATAATATATATTAGGGTTAAATTATCGGGTGTGCATCTGTAGTCTGATTGCCATAACACAAGTTCAACTTAGCATGGGATTAAACGATGCATTATTTATACTATTTTATTGTTTAATAAAGAATTTGAATCTGCAATTTTTTTGTGCTATTAGCTAAAAATTTTAATTCATTTTTATGCTACTTGTTAAAATTAAAATTTAAACATCATGTTATCATAACTGATAACTGTGTTTAGTGATATGTCTGTGTTTTCATATTAGGTATATACTTGTCTATTTACACATACTAACATTTTTTCCGATCTTTACTAAAATATTTTTAATTCACTAAACATACATTTAAATTAAATTATACAAAAGAAATTCACTCAAAATTTTGCATCGATTATGCTATCGGTGTGAATCTTGCCTAAAAATAAACTTGACTAAAAAACCTCGTCTACGACAAAATAATAAATACGTAAAAATAATGAAAAACTAACATTTCAATAATAAATTTTGCAGATCATGCAGTTAAATGCATTAAAAAAAACTGCCGGCCGTGTCAGTAAAATTTAAATCGGTATTACACCGCATTCGTTTACGGACCCACATCCTAATTTAGCGCAGTGTTATTGGATTCATAGCGGAAGACTTCCATATAAACCCGTGCATTTCCTAACTACCGATCCCTGACTATAGTGAAGTACAGTGCGGTCTAAAAGGAGCTTAAACTTGTGTCCCTCGCTCGTATTCGTGAAATTTTGTGAACCGCTCGGCGCTCGGCCACCGGGCGGCGCGCGCGCTCGCGTTGAGAATTCGCAGCAATTAATTATTAATGCTAATGCTTTTTCTGCCTTCACTAGTGTTAAACGTCCGTATATGGCATAGAGATAATGACGAATACAAAACTGAATTAGAACTTAAGACATTCAGGCAGTAAAGGCCTGCCTAATGGTGGGAGAATTTTACTTACACTATTTTTTTTACAACAGATATTTAATGAAGTAGCATACGTTGCCGCGTCGCGTCGGTACGCTACCACTTTCAGAGTTAAGGCAGGGCTACCGATCATGCAATAAACCAGTTTTGACGGTACTTCTAACATGCAGACACTGACGTACCTTGGAGCACTTGATGTGGTAGTGCAGGTAGTCGCGGAACATATGCAGCAGGTCGATGGTGTTGTCGCGCGCCGCCGCGCACGTGTGCCTCGGGAACAGTACTGACAACATACATATATTCTATATTAGTTTTATTCCCTTGATTAGCTCAATTCACGCAGTTAGTGTGCTTTAGAATTATGTTATTACGATAGAGTGATAAGAATATTTTTGGATATGCACTAAAAATTATAGTCTCTCAATATCTTTATTATGCTCAATAACAGTGGCGATTAACTATCTTATTATTATCTTAAGTACATCTTCTACTATTAATAGCATAAAACATTATTTAATTGAAAATTATTTAGGGCAAAATGGAGGGTAGAGCTTACCAAATGTGACGTAGCTGATGTTCTCGCCAACTTTAGCGTCGGTGTCGACTAGCTCTAGCGGTGGTTCCTTATGTGAAAATAACACCTAGAAATACCAAATACAACATTAATTTGTGGTAATAATAATAATAGCTAGTAAAATGATACGACATTAGCTACAACTTGACTGGCAATATAAAAACTACATTCAATAAAAACATCGACGAAATGTAAAAATTCAATAGCAAGACCGCCCTTAAGCCTCACCACAAGACGCGACACTTTACTTTCATCGAACTGACGTATTTTGTTTTACAAACATCAGTATGTACTTTTAAACTAGTATGTTTAATTAGCAAGTTTTACGGCCTGTTTCGCCGGCTACTGATAAGTGTCGGATAGTCTATCCACACGTTTTTTTGGCAGATGTTGTATGGAGTATTTGTCAAAAAAGTTGTGGATAGACTATAAGTCACTTATCAGGAAGCGGTGAAACAGGCCCTTAACCTCTCCAGCTCTTCTCAGTGTTAGCACTTTAGTTAAAAAATGTAATTCCTGTAACGTGAATTACCTAGTCATAATGATAATAATATAGTGTCAGTAATGTTGAAATAACTTTAATTAAAAATAGACTTTCAATAAAATGTTCTCCTAAGTCTATAAATTACTAAGCGGAACCACATTAAAGTTGGTTAACATATAACCTCTAAAAATTTTAACTCTAGCTATTACCATTCTCGACACGGACATCAAAGTCTTAGTGATAGGGTTCAGTTTCGAACTTTGGGTGCGGAACCCTTAAAACGATAGATGTACCTGTGGCGCGGTGTGGGAGGCTCTCCGTCCCTCCTTCAGCTCCTGCATGAACACCTTGCCGATGACCATGTCGTCCTCGTGCCGGAAAACCGTGGAGAATACCACCGTCACCCTGTCCTCCTGGGCCTCCACATATCTGCAAAATTAATTGATTAGATACATCATAAATAATAACTTTTTTCATATATTTGCAACAAACAACTTTAAGACAAATCCGACAAAATATTCCGTGTGCTATTTTCACATTATACCATCCTATTGTAACTACAATGTTTGGGGGAGCCATGCTTCGGCACTGATTAGTGATACTACGGCCTCACAGAAAACTGGCGTGAAACGGCGTTGTGCTGTGTTTCGTTTAGTGAGTTTACGGGTGACCCAACTTCCCAATTAGGGAAAAGGGATTACCTTATCCCTATTCCCATTCCCTGTCCCCTCATAAAGGCCGGTAACGCACTTGCGACTCCTCGGATATCGCGAGTGCCCATGGGCGACAGCAGCTGCGTTCCATCAGGTAACCCGAGCTCGCTTGCGCCCTAAATATAATAATAAAAAAAATTTATTTCTCCTCACAATAGGGATTATGCATGTATAACAAAATTTATTAAATGCAAATTATTACGATAGTGGGTTAAAAGATATACAGAATGACAAAAAATATCTGAATTCTGTTGAGAAATAACTAAGATATTAGCGATGTAAGTTTTCTATCCATCTCTTTCTCTTAAAACATAATTTAGACTTTGTATGCAGCTTATAGAATTTGACGTCACAATTAATATCGGATCTCTCTTTCTAACTGACTACTTTAAAGGCT
>JAOTAV010000007.1:446200-460886 GCA_026546445.1 Cyclargus thomasi
TTTCTAACTGACTACTTTAAAGGCTTGTAACTTTGTTGTTTTCAATTTTATCAAAAAACTGATTGGACTACATCGTTCTTCAATAACGTAAGATATATTTAATAAAATAATAAAAAACCATGCATATTCCCTATCACAAAAATGAAAAACACATATTACATCACAGTCTGTAAGGAGCTGGTGTCCATTATAGGTCGAACCTGTATTACGGGTCAGCAGCACCCCAATTTATAGTTTCATTTTGATATCTAATTTACTGATAATATGTGACATCAATTATTATGAGATACATAGTACTAGTTTAACCATTTTTTAGATAAATAAGAGTAGCCCTTTAATCATATGCATATGCATTTGTGTGTGTATGTGAATGTCTGAAGTGGATGGGTGGTAGTAAGTTAGTGAAGTTTTCTGTAGAAACATTCTAAATTTCGCACTACAGTCAAATGGCATCCTTTATATTTATAAAAAAAAACGTTGACGTTTTACACTGTGGCTTATTAAAAAACTTTTTTTCCGCTGCATTTAGTCTGTAGAATATATAACTGACAAGTACATTACTGGTCTTATAAACCTCCCTTGTAGGGTAAACAACAATGAAAAATCAACTTTTAGTACTGCCCTCTGTGCTCTCTCGACTTTTAACATAAGGTTTTTGGTTGCATCCCCCCAAGCAGAGATACAGTAACTCAACTGTGACTGGACCAGCGCAAGATAAACTGATATCTTTAGAGGCAACGTGACGCAGATTTTTGATCATATACATTAGCTTTCGAGTTCTTGCTGCTAAGCAGTTTCTGTGTTCACGGAAAGAAAGGTTTTTATCTATATTAATACTTAGGTATTTTATTGATTCGGTCGTTTCAATTTTGTCACAGTCACTGCCGTAGTTATCGTAATTTGAGCATGTAAGGGATATTATATTGTAATGAATACTATTTTGTTAATTCTTAGGGAGAATGTCATGTATTTAGTTTTATTTAAAGTTAAAACATTAGAACGTAACCATTTAGTTACCAAGTTAAACCATTTTGTGCATATGAGAAAACATCAGCCCAATTCATACCGCTAAAGGGCAGCACTATATCATCGGCAAATGTTACGATTTTTGCATGTGGCAACAGTGTGGGGCCCAATATACATATTGCCCTTGGGCACTCCAAAGGGGACTGTCGTATCCTCGCTCTTTAAGTCCCCTTTTTAACACATTATGTTCTTCCAGACAGATAACTTTTAAAAAGACTAGATCCCTAATTCCCAGGCGCTCTATTTTTTTAGCAATATAGGGATAGAAACCGTACCGTTGATAGACTCACATTAAAACAGGTAAACTATATTACTTAAACTAAGCCGTAAATGCGTCCTTATCACTATAAGGAACCAGATGACACCCGCTATTCCGTTGCGCCAAAATTCGTTTATCGCGCGGGAACCACACATTTTTCAAGCATAAAAAGTTATCATCAAATCATATTTACCCCAGAATGATATTTATAATCCTTCTAAATTGACTAAATCTCTTTTCTATATTCATCTTCTGCTGCATCCATAACATTAGAATCATGACACTAGAAGTATGAATCATTAATGTCATGGACATTAGTCATTATCTCATTAAATGTTAGTGATTTTCGATTGCAATAACAATGCTTGTTTTTATAATGACACATCGAGATAGCAACACGAATATCACAACAAAAGTATAAAGATAATACAGTATTGTAATACTTTGCCAAACGGTCAACTCGTTCAAATGTGACCTATTACTGTGGGCATAGGACGTTAGTCTGTCTAACATAAGCAGTTGAGAATAGAGGATGAATATAGTTAGTTTCTGTTTTCCTTTCTGTCAGTCGGTTTGTTAGTAAGCTTTTCATGTTTAAAGCACTGATTCAATTTTATTGACTTTCGGTATGGATATTGAAAGATACTAAAGCAATAGAATATTTTTTTTCCAAATAACTTGTGAGTTTCCCGCAAAAAAAAACAGGCTTTTGCGCAACGAATTTACTGATATTATATTAGAAATATAGTATTGTAAATTTTGATCAAAATAAAGCAGTTTCGTTAATGCCGTAATTTTAAGTCCCCTGTTCACATTTATTTATTTAGTCGACAGTCGACATACACAGGCCTACTTAGAAGTAAGTTAGTAGTCCTATTCCTACTCAACACATTGGTCTAGTAGGCTGGCTCAATACACTGGCTGGTGTTACAACCCAACATATAAAGCGTTGGTTTAACAGCAACTAATAATTGTTTGTGTGCGAAAATACTCTACTGCACATAACACTGTGTTGTTGAGTCACACTTACAGCGTCTCATCCTGGCGGTAGTTGATAACGGCGCGTTTCTGTCCCACGTCACCATCCTCCTGCAGCCGGAAGTACCGCTCGAAGACCGACGCGAAGCAGTTCCTCTTCAGCAAACCGACCCGCTTCACGATATCCTCCCAGTCGTCGGGGACTGTCTCCATGTCCAACAGGACGGAGACATTGTAACCTGGAATAAAGTTTCAGTCAGTCTCGTAATACTCTAGCTCTACTTCCATACGACACATTTGAACGGACTTGACTGAAAGTTGTTGTCTTACTCTAACAGCGCCATTTTACGTTTGTAAGAGCAGGACGCAACATTAGAATTTGTTGGCTTAAGTCTCAAAACGGTTTCGAAGGTCGGCTTCAAATCTGCCGTGGGATACCCATGCTTTGATACGGTTAAGCCGAAGCAGTAGCCTTTACAGAAAACCGACATAAAAAAGTGCTTGCGTAAGTGAGTTTATCGGACGCCCGACTCTTTACACTATAATTTCTTCCTCTATTCTCTTTATTCAGTCTATACCCTCTTAGAAGGCGGGCAACGCGCTTGCAACTATTTTGATGTTGCGACAAGACGACGGTAGTTAGTATCCGTCAATCATTCGGTTTGCTCGTTTGCCAATGGAAAAAAAAATTAGGCAAACCTTTTTTTATGACCTACATATAGACACATATAGACAAGCACCCTCGCGTAACGAGATTGCCCAAACATAAAAAAATCTTTTTAAAGGGCTTTTACAAAACTCTACAAAAATTTCTTACACACCTTATTAAAGTATTATCACTTTGCTTTCTTACATCCTCTATTTAGTACTACATTTCTCATTGCCACATATAAATAAGCTGATAGCATTCTAACGTTTTTTCATTGAGGTTAGATCATTACAAATATGAAAAAAGCTAAGGTTAAACTCTTTAACAGGTTTTAGAGTGATAACAGATGTTGTGTCTTAGTCATAGTTTCTATCATGGTTTATGTTATTTCGGTACCAACAGTATTATTTTATCCTTGAAATTATTTATTAAATTAAAGTAATAATTAATTACCACCATTATATCGTAAACATTTTCCTTAAAATAAATTGTTTTGAAGCTTAAATACTATCAAAGAAGCTGATTCATACAAATATTGCAAACCTACATAGTTTTGTCATGTTATTTTCAACCCAGCCAACAGATCGCACATGAAATTGAATTGTTATAACTAAATGTTGTAGGTTGGCCATCAGTCAGTGAATCAATTTTTTTTTAATGTACCTTCAAAACATGGTACTGGTATTCAAAATGGCTTTGTTTGTGTAATCTAATTGCCACACCGAAAATTTGGACAACTCTACTATCACATTATTCTTTTAACTTCAAGCTTATCTTATCTTATCCAAAGCATATAATGATAAACTAAAGCAGTGTTTATTGACAAAATATTTTTGGGCATTAGCAAATATTTATTTTCATTAAATCCCTATTCCATTTTTTTTCTTTATTTTTGGACTTTCAAAGTAACCAACAATGTCAGCCCCATACTATAATTACAAAATTTGACTTTACTAAATTATACAAATTACAAAAAACAAATTACTGTCGTCTACAGTGTAAATATAATAAATATAATTTCAATTTTAGAATTATTTGTAGTGGATACAAAAAAAAATTAACAGTTTTCAATTTGCAGGCCCTAGTCAAACTTCAAGATTATTTGCTGATAAAAATCCTTTTTATTGACAACAAATAATTTTGAAGTCACAAATTAAATCAAATTTTGTTTAATTTTTGCTTATTCAACATAACACTTCTCAGATTAACTACTTCTATTAATAACATTGAACATGTTAAATTGGCCAATTGATAAGCCAGTGATCTACAATTTACACTCTACTAACCACATTGAATGCTAGTATTTATATTCATTCAATGTGTTATACCAGAGCATTATATAAAAAAAAGTACCAAATTAATTTTAACCTGGTTCAATTACATATTATGTTGAATTCTTTGATCAAATATTATAAAGATTTACAGTTGCCGTCTAAAAAATGGCACCGGCCCTTATTAATTGCTATTCTGCTAATAGTTGCTCCGAAACAGCAATTTTAACTTTTGTACGATTTTGAGCCTTAACCCATTAAGTTAAGTTTTATTTTTCAATACACTTGATTTTGATTTAAGCTGTTTTCTGTCAGATAGTCTTGATGTCATTATTTTATTTAATTTTTAAGGAATATGGTGCAACTAATTAATATTTGATTGAAGGTTGAATTACATATAAATGACTTTGACTCCTTAAATTTCTTAACTTATTGTTTATGATGAATGGATAATAGTGAATATTTTGTGCATGTGAGAAATTTTAATTCATCTGCAAAGTGACTGCAGCATACTTTAATAGGCTTGTAACTGAGTCATTTAGAATAGTAACCTGCAGAATCATATATGACACATCAAATATTTATACTCCACAAACCTGTAGTTATAAGTTTTGTTATAAGAAACAAGTGATCTTACCAGACTCTGTCTCAGTGAGCAGGGGTCCATAGACTCGTTTGAGTAACTCGTCTGCACCATGTTCTTCTAACTGCTTATAGAATTTTAGTGATATACTAACCTGCAATCAGTTTTCATTTATTAAATAAAAAAAAAATAACATGATTTTCAGAGTGCTGCTATTGATTATTATTGTATTTATTATTTTATCTTTTTAAAGCAGTTGTGAACTTTTTATTGACTAGACTAGATAAGAATAATTAAAATGACATAGAAACAAGTTTGTGTTAAACATACTTCAACACTTATTGGAATAGAGTGTTTATAGTTTATTTAGCCTCAAATAAGTATGACTAGATTATGTTTGAATACTACTAATAAGGTTAAAATGGTAAAAATGCAAGGTTTTGAGCAAAAAAATTGATAACATACCCTAACTTTGGTTTTATCTCCATTGACATTGGATATATGAAACAGGACCCCATCAAAATCTGCTAGTTTCACATCTATTGACTCAGGCTTTAATCTGAAATGGATAATCAAAAAATCGTCACAACTTGGTCTGAACAGCATACATTTTATTTGCCTCTGGCACAAACATTTTCCGTATTAGATTGTTTACTTCAATTGGCATCCAAAAACATTTTAAAAGGACATTTCCGTGAGCAATATGAGTAAGTACGGCGGGGCAGTGACTCATCCATGCCGATATAGACCGTATCGCGTCATACATAAGCCATGATTTATGGAAAAGTAAACCATGAATACAGTGACATAATACCAATATGACTCGAATTTTGCATATTCAGCGGCCAACGTGGGCCCACCCTCGGCGATTATTTGACACTTGTCATTATCTACACTCGCTGCAAAGCCGGAACGATCACTTATCTCTCGGTATATACGTGGATTTCACAGCTAACGCGATACAAACCACTAAACACACGATATATTTCATTAATATCACAAAAACTGGTAAACTTTCTAAGCGTAACGTACTCACCGCGCCAGTGCATTTTTATATTTAACTGTTAACGTTTCTTCTATAATTCTATTATTGATCTCCAACAAGATCATTATTTAAATATGTTTATCCTACAGTTTTTTCATAAAATCAACACTTAGAGCACCTTCATTTAATAATTTATTACGGATATCACCAACGACGACTGTCCGAGCATAGATATTTTTATGACAGAGAAAGAAAATGAAGCTTCAAATAAATGAAATATCGGTCATTTTGCCATAGACAAACCAATGTGATTATAATCTGTATTCGCTAAAATCTCATTAAAGATTTTGAGTCTTTTTTATTATTTTAAAACGATTATATGAAATGTACACCTAATCGCTTACGTACATAGAAGAATTGTACATTGTGTTTAAATTTATATTGAACCTCGAATTATTAGATTTTAGATTGAGC
Organism: Cyclargus thomasi; assembly: GCA_026546445.1. NCBI lineage: Eukaryota > Metazoa > Arthropoda > Insecta > Lepidoptera > Lycaenidae > Cyclargus > Cyclargus thomasi. The sequence goes on from JAOTAV010000007.1 coordinate 452,426, forward strand.
CATAGACAAAGAAAGCTTTGGCACCTTTTTAACCTTTGGTTCGGTTGGTTAAGTCACAAGTGTCATTGCCGTCATAGGACTCATAGGTGTCATCTGTCACTTATCAGTTGTCAAATTATTTTCTGATTGTTTATTTTTGGTACCGTGTGTGCTTGTTTTTCCCTAAAAATATCAATAAACTTTAACCATTACATAACAAAAAATATGTAAATATTTTTTTATATTAATCTGTGTATTTACACGAGCAAAATGTTAAGTCAGGTGAATGCCTTCGTAGCGGGGTTAAAGTCTAGAAATGTGGATGTTCAGACAAAAACAGCAAGAGAACTTTATCACTATGCAAAAACTGAGCTACGCGAGGTTCCTCAAGAGGAACTCACGCTGTTCCTCGATGAATTTAACCATCAGTTATTTGAGATGGTCTCCAGTAACGATGTCCACGAGAAAAAGGGTGGTGTTCTAGCTATAGGTGTGTATCGATTTCTATTATCAGATTTTAAATATTTGTCGCTAACTTTAAAATTATAAATTCAAACTGAATTTTGTATTATAAAATCTTAAGGTTTTTTTAAAATTGTTTTCAGCAATTTAACAATCTTTTGTAATGAGTTATATTATTTCTCACTAATTTTCAGTATGTCTCATTGGAGGAGACTGCGATACTACAAAAACAAGAATAACAAGATTTGCGAATTACCTAAGGAATTTGCTGCCATCTTCTGATGTGGGTGTTATGGAATTAGCGGCTAAGACTGTTGGAAGACTTGCAACTGTTTCTGGTGTCAAGAGAGCTGAGTATGTGGAATTTGAAGTGAAAAGGGCCTTTGAATGGTTGTCAGAGGAGAGAAACGAGGGAAGACGACACTCTGCAGTTTTGCTGCTGAAAGAACTGGCAATCGCAATGCCTACATACTTTTACCAACAAGTTTCTGGATTTTTCGATCACATTCTAGTAGCTTTAAAGGATCCCAAACAACAGATAAGAGAAGCAGCGGCAAAAGCATTAAGAGCTGGTCTGCTGGTGACTGCACTAAGGGAATCTGCAAAACAGTCTACTGCCAGGCCACAGTGGTACATGCAGTGCTATGAGGAAGCTATGATGCTTCTGGAGGATGCTCCCATAAAGGAAAAAGGCATCACAAGGGAAGACAAAGTCCATGGAGGTCTACTTATATTAAATGAGTTGCTGAGATGCTCAAATGCTAATTGGGAACAGAAATACTCATACCTCATGAGTAGTTTAGATATACAGAAGGATGTAACAGTTTCCGATGATATAATCTTTATCAGTTCCAAGCTTCACAGCCCCTCCGTCAAGCGAGGGTGTCTGAGCGATGGATTTAAAACTGAGAATGTTCAATACCCAGTTCCGATTTATGAGTCTGAAGTCTGTAAGAAACTACTGGCAGAGAAGTTTGAGAGGATCTGTCAAGGTTAGTATTTGACGTTTTTTAGAGTTTGGTAACCCAGAGGGTAAAATCTGAGGTCACATTTTATTACTAAGACTTTGATATCTGTCCATCTGTCTGTATCCAGGCTGTATCTCAAAAATGGTAATTACTAGAAACTTGAAATTTTAACTGAATGTATTTCTGTTGCCGCTATAACAACAGTAGCTCTCATACAACAAACAGGTTTTTTATTAGTTACATGCTATTGATACTAGATGGTGCAGCGCCATATCTACACCTTGCTATTGCTTGAAATGCCATAACTATTAAAAGCTGTTCAACTTTCACAAAGACATTTTTTCAGCTAAAACTTAAGGACTCTTCGCGAGTCCAACTCGCACTTAGCCGGTTTTTCAGTTTTTTTTTATAAATTTAATACAGTTCTTGAATAAAAATCTATAATTTTTTTTACAGATGTTATGTCACAAAGAATGTTCAAAGCGCAGGGGGTTTCACAGATCATCTTAATTATAATACCAAGGCTGGCAGCATTTCATAAAGAATTATTCTTAAAAAAATACCTCAATTCCACCATGCATTACTTACTAACCTCTATCAGAAGTAGGGAGAAGGATAGGAATATGGCATTTACTACTTTAGGTTTAATGGCTGCAGCTATTGAAGGGGACATCAGGAATTATCTTCCCAGAATAATGGATGTAATCAAGCAAGCATTGCCAGTGAGAGATGCTCAAGTTAAAAAACGCATATGGATTGATCCCTCAATATTTGCCTGTATTGCCCTCTTAAGCAGTGCTGTTAAAGAGCTTGTCATAAGTGATATCAGAGAACTTCTAGATGCTATGTTTGCAACTGGGCTTAGCCCCTCATTGACCATATGCTTGAAAGAGTTGAGTCAAAATCTTCCTTCTCTAAGAGGAGAAATATCAGAAGGACTCTTGAATATGCTATCTCTTGTGTTAAGGAACAAACCTTTCCTCCATCCAGGAGTGCCAAGGAGCTTAGAGCAGCAGATGAGCAATATGAACCTGGTAATTGAGCCCCAAGATTCAGCCAGCATAGTTTTAGCTTTAAGAACCCTTGGCACATTCCACTTTGAAGGTCAACACAGCCTGCTGACTTTTGTGAAACGTTGCGCTGAGCACTTCTTATATAGTGATCAGCAGGAAGTTCGAGTAGAGGCAGTCAAAACGGCTGCTAAACTCCTGGCAGATGCCACAGAGAGAACAAAAGAGACACCATCCAAAACTTTGTCAATACTCACAGCTGAAGTAGTTGGAAAGATGTTAGTGGTATCTGTTACTGATCCAGATTATGAAGTCAGATATTGGGTGCTGGAATCATTGAGTTACATATTTGATACTCATTTGGCACAAATAGAAAATCTTAGCTATCTTTTTATTGCAATGAATGATGAGCATTTAGAAATCCGCGAGTTGGTGATATGCACAATCGGAAGACTTAGCACTGTCAATCCCGCGTATGTTATGCCTGGCTTACGCAAGATATTAATTCAATTTTTAACTGAATTGGAACACTCTGGGATGGGTCGCAATAAGGAGCAAGCTGCACGTATGTTGGACAACCTGATTCTCCATGCTCCTAAGCTTGTAAAGCCTTATATGGAAACTATCCTCAATGTTCTTGTACCAAAGTTAAAGGAAGCAGACTTGAATCCGGGTGTTGTAATTAGCGTATTAAAAGCTATTGGTGACTTGTCGGATGTTCATGGCGACAATACAGGATTAAAAAAATGCTTGAAAGAGTTGTTGACTATCCTTTTGGAGTTATTATCGGACGCCAGCGCTACCGATAAGAGAAGCATCGCCTTGTGGACATTTGGCCAATTAATAAGCGCCACTGGATACGTAGTTGCGCCGTACACTGAATATCCCACTTTAATGGATGTCCTTTTGAACTTCTTGAAAACGGAACAACAGCCAAAAGATAGACGAGAAACGATTCGCGTTTTGGGATTACTTGGTGCTCTCGATCCTTACAAACATAAAATCGCGAGAGGCCTTAGAGACGGCCAGCCAGATTCTAGCTTGGTGCCAGTCACGGATAGCAAATCTGAGGAAAATAATTTCGATATGACGACGAGCGAGATGCTAGTTAACATGTCTTCACCCCTTCTCGACGAATACTACCCGGCCATAGTTATATCAACGCTTATGAGAATTCTACGGGACCAAACTCTGCAACAGCACCACACCAGCGTAGTCCAAGCAGTGACTTTCATATTTCAATCTCTCGGGATAAAATGTGTCCCCTACATATCACGTGTGACACCCAGCTTGTTATACGTCGCTCGAGCAACAGAGAGCAACAGTTTTAGAGAGTTTCTATTTACGCAATTAGCTAGCTTAATCGCGATTGTAAAGCAGCATATTCGAAATTACTTGGACAAAATTTTCGATCTGATAAAGGAGTTTTGGACGCCCAATAGCCCTTTACAACTCACCATTATAGTGCTCGTCGAAAACATAGCTGTTGCGCTAGGTTTGGAGTTTAAAGTATACTTGCCGCAATTAATGCCTCAAATATTGCGAGTCCTGGCTCATGACACGAGTAAAGACAGGATTGTCACAGACAAATTGTTGTGTGCGCTTCAAAAGTTCGAGGATAACCTCGACGACTACATGCATTTAGTTATACCGTCGATCGTGAAGCTGTTCGACGCATCTGACTGTCCCATTCCTGTGGCCAAAGTGGCCATGGAGACTGTTGACTACCTCTCGGATTCCTTGAACTACAGCGAATTATCTTCAAGAATTATCCACCCGATAGTCAGAAGCTTGGACACGTGCTATGCTCTGCGCAATACCGCCATGGATACTTTATGCGCTTTGATCGTTCAGCTAGAGCGTAGATACATTGACTTCATTCCCTTGGTTCAGAAAGTTATTGTGAAGCATAGGATTCAACATCAGAATTACGAGAAGTTACTCGCTAAAATACAGCAGCCTAGGTCCTCTGGTGAAATTGATGACTTTATACAAAACTCACGACGCAAACCGAGGAATAACAATCAAGAGGTATGTATATGCGCCGATATAAATACTTTAAGGTACCAATGACGATCGTGATTAACGTTTACTGTCTGAAACTCGGAGTGTCCAGGCGTTTTAATTATTTATTATAATGTTTGTTTTTGTTTTTCTATTGTTATAATGTAAGCCACATTTATGATGTACGACATGACGACATAATAACTTATTTACATTTTTTTTGTTGACAATCTGACGGAGGTTTCATAATTTTTTAGGCTCGCATAGTACCGTGCGACAATTCGCCGTCTTTCCGCAAGCTGTATGTGAACGCACAGAGCTTGAAGGTAGCGTGGACGGTCAGCAGTCGCGTGTCAAAAGACGACTGGCTGGAGTGGCTCAGACGGTTCAGCATCGGCCTACTCACTGAATCCCATAGTCCGGCTCTTAGGTAAGGCTGCGTAAATAGATAGAAATATAAGAGCCTAGGGGTGTGCATCACAACTTCCTGATAAATGTCAGTTAGGCTTACCGCAATTTATTTGACATTCTCAATATTGTATATATCTAATTAGTCGTGGTTAGCCTATGGCTAAAAGCTGCACAGCTATCAGGAACTGGTAAAACAGACTCCTACTGAAGTAAACTTTTAAAAAAAACTAAACTTCACTACTAACTTATTATTTCATTACTAACAGTCAACACTATTTTTTGACGTCACGAAGTTAGAAATAATATTTTAAGTTTTAGATAATGAAAGGATGGAACAATCTCATTGTCAAATGATATCTAATTTCTGCACTGTTACCTTAATCGTGCACTGCCCATTTCATTTCAGGGCCTGCTTGAGTCTCGCCCACAACTACTCGCAGCTTCTACGGGACCTTTTTAATGCTGCGTTCGTGTCATGTTGGACGGAACTAGACTCAACCTCCCGAACCGAACTAGCCAACGCCTTAGAGCAGGCGTTAACGGCACCTGATGCGCCGGAGTTAGCGCACACGGTACTAAATCTCGCTGAATTCATGGAACACTGTGAAGGCGGGGCGTTGCCTATATCCGCCCATTTACTCGGAGAAAGGGCTATGCATTGCAGAGCGTATGCCAAGGCACTTCATTACAAGGTAAGGATATTTGTATGTAGGTAATAAAAGTTTCGTTTTTTGCTTGAGTAAAGACAGCATTCAATATTCACCATAAATGGCATGAGTGCCATGTCGTATAACAATACAGTTATGTTGTCTCATTAACTGTCTTTTATGCCAGTAGACATTGAAGAATTTAGGCTAAGATTGAGTTTTTTTATAATAACAATAATCATTCACTATATTATAGGAAGAAGAATTTCGCAACGGCGCAACTTCTCAGGTAGTAGAAGCCTTGATCCACATTAATAACAAACTCCAGCAGAAGGAGGCCGCCGAGGGCTTACTGGAGCGCGTCATGGCGCAAAGGGAAGCCGGTGACGTCAATTTAGAAGTGCAAATCAGGTGGTACGAGAAACTACACAACTGGGAGAACGCTCTGAATCTATACGAGAAGAAATTGTCCGCCGATCCGGAGAATATGGACGCGTGCTTAGGTGAACTTCGCTGCTTCGAGGCTTTAGGTGAATGGGTGAAACTATACAATACAGTGTCCAGAAAATGGCCTAGGATGGGTGATCAGGAAAAATTCAAAGCGGCAAGATTGGCCGCCGCCGCCGCGTGGGGTATAAAGGAGTGGGAGTCTATGACCAATTACGTCAATTTTCTGCCAGAGAATACTCAGGACGGAGCTTTCTACAGAGCCGTTTTAAATATACACAACAAGGATTACAAGATGTCCAAATTTTATATCGACCAAGCCAGATCTATTCTGGACTCGGAACTGACTGCCGTCGCCGGTGAGAGCTATCAGCGGGCATACGGGGCGCTGGTTAATGCACAGCTCTTAGCCGAGTTAGAGGAGGTCATCATTTACAAGTCTGAGCCGGAGCGCCGAGAATGTATCCGACAGGCCTGGTGGACTCGTCTGCAGGGCGGCCAGAGAATGGTCGAGGACTGGCGCAAGATCCTCCAAGTCCGCAGCCTAGTTCTGACCCCGCAGGAGGATATGGCAGCTTGGCTGAAGTTCGCGTCCCTATGCCGGAAGAGCGGCGCGCCTCGCCAGGCTCACAAAACTTTAGTCATGCTTCTGGGAACTGACCCCAGTAAGAACAGGGACTTGCCTCTCCCGACGCACGAGCCTAGACTAACTCTTGCTTACGCCAAGCATTTGTGGGCAGCCGGTGATAGGCAGCTCGCATATGACAAGCTGCAAGGCTACGTCGAGACCGCCGATAACATCGACTTTAGACTGCTGTCTCGTTGCCATCTTAAGTTAGGCGCCTGGTGTGAATCGCTACTTGGTATCAACCATCTGTCCATTCCAGAAATCCTGCATAACTACGCTGCAGCTCTGCCCCCGGATCACCAATCTTCATCCGACAAGACCTGGTATAAGGCGTGGCACGCGTGGGCGTACATGAATTTCGAGACGGTCTTATACTATAAACACAAGGAAGCAGATGGATCGGAGGCAATGAAATCGTCCGCGGACTACATCGAGACCCATACAGTTCCAGCTGTGGTGGGCTTCTTCAAATCCATAAATTTGTGTCACGGAAGTTCGCTCCAGGACACGCTTCGTCTTCTTACGTTATGGTTCGACTACGGCCACCATCCGGCCGTGCACGAGGCTCTGGTAGAAGGAATCAGAACCATCGAGGTCAATGTCTGGCTCCAAGTGATCCCACAGCTGATAGCCAGGATCGACACACCGAGACCTTTGGTCGGGAAACTCATCCACTCCCTCCTAATTGATATCGGAAAATCCCACCCTCAGGCTCTGGTTTATCCACTGACTGTGTCCGCGAAGTCGTCGTTCGTGGACCGCAAGAACGCCGCTAATCAGGTCCTGAAATCCATGGGCACGCATTCCAGTAATTTGGTCGCTCAGGCTGCTATGATATCTGAGGAGCTTATTAGAGTAGCTATTCTCTGGCACGAGCAGTGGCATGAGGCTTTGGAAGAGGCTTCGCGTCTCTACTTCAGCGAACATGACGTCAACGCGATGTTTAAAACTCTGGAACCTTTACACGCTATGCTCGAGAAAGGCCCCAATTCGTCCAAGGAGAACTCTTTCACGGCTGCGTATGGTAGGGATCTGAATGAGGCTCAGGAATGGTGCAGTCGCTATAAGGTAACTAAAATTATGACAATACATCAAATATCCCAATTTACTGTCTATTCAGTTCAAAACACTTATAAAGGTAAAATGCAATCTATCTAAATCATAGCCTTTTTTTACCGCTTCCAAAAGAGAAGTTCCTCAATTCTGCTTTTTAGTCTGGCCACACATAATTCGAATTTCCGATCAGAAAAATTCAGACGCACTCTGTTCGTTTTGTTGTATACAATCGTTGAGATCTGTTTTGTCATGGTATTTGACAGTCTCATCAGAAATTTCTGATCAGAATCGGTGCGGCCGGGCTCAAAGTATTTCTACTATCCTTTATCACCAGGAGTCCGGCCAAATTCGCGACCTGAACCAAGCGTGGGACCTATACTACCACGTGTTCCGTCGCATTAGCCGTCAGCTGCCCCAACTTACCTCCCTGGAGCTACAGTACGTGAGCCCGCGGTTGTTGTCCTGCCGAGACCTCGAACTGGCAGTACCGGGGTCGTACGCGCCAGATCAGGAGCTGATAAGGATCGCGCATATACAGACTAGCTTGCAGGTAAATATTTGTTTGTTTTTTAGGTTCTACAAGTTTTTATATTGAGTCAGTCTCTAGGTTCATCTAAAGAGTATTTTAATACATATTGTTATCACAATAATATTAAGTGATGTGAAAGTTTGTTAACCAAAAACTATAAGCTGGCTTAAAATATATGCTAACAATTTTTAAATGGGCGTCCAAATGCTGGTTATACCATTTCAACTTTCCAAATCATTGCTCAATGCTTTTTCGTAATTTCATACATTATCTAGGTCATCACATCGAAGCAGCGGCCACGTCGACTTTGTATCAGAGGA
>JAOTAV010000007.1:460986-474015 GCA_026546445.1 Cyclargus thomasi
AATGCTTTTTCGTAATTTCATACATTATCTAGGTCATCACATCGAAGCAGCGGCCACGTCGACTTTGTATCAGAGGATCCAACGGTAAAGACTACATGTTCCTACTGAAAGGGCACGAGGACCTGCGGCAAGACGAGCGAGTGATGCAGCTGTTTGGCCTAGTTAACACCCTACTACAGGCCGACCCTGACACTTTCAGGAGAGATTTGGCCATCCAGAGATACGCAGTGATACCTTTGTCTACAAACTCGGGGCTAATAGGCTGGGTGCCGCACTGCGACACGTTGCACTACCTTATCAAAGACTATAGAGACAAGCGGAAGATTCTACTCAATATAGAACATCGCATCATGCAACGAATGGCGTTGGATTTGGAAAAACTTATGTTGATGCAACGGGTGAGTTTAATGTTGAAGTTCAGCTGCTATTTCTTCCATGATGATTAACATAAACTGTCTTTATGTAAGGCACTCCGCTGCGTGTGCACGTGACGGGTGACTGTGTTTGAGCGTTTATCCGCGCGACGGACGACACGCATAACGCAGCACTGCTCTTATAAAAACACATAACAAATGGGCGCACGCTGAACGCAGCGAATGTAAAAATATATTTTAGGAATAATCACTTTCCTAATAAGTCGATAGATAATCGCTTTTGCTCATTTTATCTTTTAAACAAAAGACTTTAACAATAAATGTACTCCTAAGTCCAAAGAAATATATAGATTACAAAATGGTAAGAAATGTCATATCATATCATTTTAATTATATGAACTTTGTATTAAAATAACATAACAAAATACATGTTGTAGGTTGAAGTATTCGAACACGCATTAGAGCACACAGCGGGCGACGATCTGGCCAAGCTGCTCTGGCTGAAGAGCCCCTCATCTGAAGTGTGGTTCGAGCGCCGCACCAACTACACCCGCTCGCTGGCCGTCATGAGCATGGTGGGGTACATCCTGGGGCTCGGAGACAGGTATCATACTGCCACATAAAATTAAAAAAGCTCTTTCTGCATTCTTAGCATGTAATAAGTAACTACACACAAACTAAATTAATAAAGAAATTGCGCCATGGCGTTTCTAAATGCCAGCGTACAGCCGAACATCCGTCGGGCGTGAGTTCGGTAATATTTCGTCGGCCACATCAGCCGAATGCGTAGAACCACTGATCTCTATGTTTACTTGTATATGAATCAGTGGTCGGAACATAAGTCCAGTCACAAAAGTTCGGTCGCGTAACTTCTACGTTAACTAATCTGAAAATTATTCTAATTTCCAAGACACCCGTCGAACATAATGCTTGACCGCGTGACGGGCAAGTTCCTGCACATCGACTTCGGCGACTGCTTCGAGGTCACCGTCACCAGAGATAAGTTCCCAGAGAAGATACCCTTCCGACTCACCAGGATGCTCATCAACGCCATGGAGGTGGGATATTTGAGTTTCCTGCTTTCAGGTTTCTGAATTAGACTGCCTGAACTAAGTGCTCGCATTCAGGTTTCTAAATATTACTTCTATTATATAGAATTTAAATTCCTGTATACAAGTACCTGCACAAGGTGGCTAATAATATTGGTCATCTTTTACAGAATATGCATTTGTGATTCTTAATTTAGGCTCCTACGGTCAAGTTTATACTGTATTTAAATTCCTGAATTCTGAATTCACATGCCTAGTTAATAATTTTAGCTTTCTGAATTCAGCTTTTTCTATTTGTTTTACGTTATTTAAAGTCTTGTAACGTGGTTTCAGTATTTAGGTTCCTGAATTTCACACCCTAAGAATAAAATTTTAGGTTGTCTGAAGATTTGATCTTTTCATTGAGTGTTTTCATCTGACCTCCAAATATTTGCATGCAGGTGACCGGAATCGAGGGCACGTACCGGAAGACGTGCGAATCCGTGATGGAGGTGCTTCACAGACATAAAGACAGCGTGATGGCCGTACTCGAAGCATTCGTGTACGATCCTTTACTGAACTGGAGACTTGTGGACGCCGCTCGGCGGAGCCCTGCGGACGAGCCTTCGCCCCCCTCTACCCCGGCGCCTCCGCCCCCCGCAGAGACTAACCTGAACAAGCGGGCCCTAGCCATAGTCAACCGGGTGAGAGACAAACTCACAGGAAGAGATTTCCCCCATATGGACGAAGCGTTGACTGTACGGAGGCAGGTGGAATTGCTGATACAGCATGCGACTAGCAACGAGAACTTGTGCCAGTGCTACGTCGGCTGGTGTCCTTTCTGGTAGACGGTCGTGCAGAAAATCAAATGCAAGTGAAGTTTAAAGTTATACAAAACATTGTTGTATTGTTGATAAGTTTATCAATATTTATATCTGTAAGATAATTTGGAGCGGGATGGAAATACAAAGTGCCTGTTACATCAATAAATGATAAAATGCCGTACCTACAGCCGCTGTGACGGGTAGTTAAGAAATTCTGTTCCACTATAGTGTCTTTCTGATAAGTCTCTTACTATCTATATGAAAAACTCCCTAGTACTGGTACTCTAGCGTAGATAAATTTATCACGCGGATATTTAATCTGTTACATATTTAGAGCTTTATTAGTAAGTGGTGAAACTGCCCCTTAACCTTCAATTTAGAGCGAGGTTTTTGCTGCTTCGTTGCATTGCCGCAGCAGTAAGCAATATTTCGTTCTGACGTTTTGAATTTTTTTATGGTAGAAAATTAAGGGGGAACAGCACATAAAATGTTAATGGTGGTGTAAATGTCGCAGGATGTTAGAGTCGTGTTTAGACCGCGCTTCTGCCGCGATACTGCACTTCCATATTCGCTGGGTGCATGTCCAAATTCGGGGGACGAATTTGGACATGCACCCAGTTTAGACACGACCGACCGAGTGTTCCCTTATTTTACCACGGCGTGCGCTGTGCATCTTTATCGCATTGAGTGAAAACTGTCGCTTATAAAACATCAAATCAACAAAATTGCGGTGTCACGTTTGTCGTGTGGCAACACGCAGCGTTGTGTTGATGAGCAGCGCAGTCTCCGTCACAGTGCCTGGTGCACACTATTGATTCCTAGTGTCACGCTGTATTTCGAAGGCTACAATTTTTACTACTTGTAGAAGTGGCTTAAAATGTATATTTGCGAATATATTGAAATGCATCGTATTAATATATAATGGGTAAAATGGGGTGTGTGACTTTTTACCATCTAAAATTGATACTACCCCCATATTTTAAATTTCCACTTGATATTTGTGATGTTTCTAATAGTAGGGGAGCCCAAGAGGGGAACTTTGGATTTTCTCGAGCGCGTCAGATTAAGCTTGTGTAGGCTTTCTACATTTCTCTGGTTATCACGATATAAAAAACAGATTTCTTAGTTAGTTCGGTACTTAAAAAGTTATTTTTAGGTACCAAAATGTAGTCGAAACCGTCAGATTTAGATAGGGGGTGTTATAAATACGCCAAAGAACACTTCCATATAAAACACTTACTATTTAAATTTAAGGTAAGCCTGTAATAACATAAAACAACAAAGCCTCATATTTTCATAACCAAGCTTCGCAGATATTTTATGTCACATTTAACTAAATGCTTTAGTGCTTGTTGTATAAAAACGTTCAATAAATGTTCAATTAAATCAATTTTTTTCAAAGCAATTTCTGTTTATAATCTTAAAATCGTGTAGCGTCTTATCCCACCGCTAAAATTAAAAAACACTCTCACCTCCCGAACTATAATGTGACATCACAAAACTAAAGAAAGTAGGGGGGGGGCCTACCCCCCGTCACACCATGTCACACTTTGTCTACCGCCCCCTGATATGTGACGGATGGTCCCTAGGGTATCTTCGATCAAATATTAATGAGATGCATAGATCCCTTGAAAATTACTACCAGTAGTAGTAAAGTTGGGTGGTTTTTTTTTTATTAAAAAAATAGGGTCATCTATAGGCTTTTCGCCCATATCCTTTGTTTGTAATTCTTATCTTTGTTTGTACCTAGGATCTCATCCAAACTTCTTATTCAACTTATATAACATTATTGTTAATGTCAGTTCATCACGCTAACGGGTGTTAATGGTTAGGTTATTGAATAATGTCAGTGTGTGTGTGTTCTAAAACGTCAACACGTCGTTGTTTCTATACAGTAGAGCCTATCATAGTGCAGAGTTTTGCTCTGCGGGCTTGTTTCACCACTTCTACTAACTAGGCTAGCTAAGCTTACCTATCTAAAAGGTTGAGTATGTAGAATATTGGTAAATAAGTTATGGTGTGGAAAGGCAGTGGTAAAACAGCCCCTAAATCTTTAGTACTTCATCTTCTTTTTCCATGCCTTAGTAGGTTGTTTTGAAATATAAAACCAGAGTTGTGATAGCGTTTTTGGTAACCCAGTTCAAGCTATTTTTTAAGGTGTATTGAAACGGGTTTAAACACTCTTTTGTAGGCATTTAGTTTGTACACTTAGTTCCTCAACGGCGCATTTTAATTAATGTTTAGTTATTAAGTTATCATTAAGAATTATATAAGAATCTCCTAGTCTTTTGAAAATTTGAAATTTATATCATGAAAGAAATAGATACAGAGTCAGTCGACGGACCTACGTCATTTGGTGAACTTCATGTAAGTCGTGATCTGTCGGCTGTGTTTATTATGACGCAACCAATTTACTTAAATCCACAGTCTGGCTCTGTTTCAATTTCCATGACAGTACAAAATAAGTTGTTAATGTCACTCGATATTGGTAACATTATCCGTAAAATTAAAACAGCTACTACCAGTAAAAGTTTTAGGAAGGGGGAGTAGTGGCACAAAAAATGGGCCATTTTTTTCGTATTCTGAATCGGACGCAAGGGAAGGGCGCCCGGGGCGCTGATAGGCCTTAAGTCGGCACTGGCTACTAGTAAAGCAGTAGTATATACGAACACTGGAGTGGCCTAAGTTGTATCCTGTGTTGTACATTATCCCAGTAGTAATCCATCGCTATTCCAGTGTTGTACATTATCCCAGTAGTAATCCATCGCTATTCCAGTGCGTTAGTATAGTATAATAATCCATCACCGGTCCGACCACTACATCGGAAAGCTACTAGACACTTTTATTGTTTCATGAATTGTTTTTATTCCAAGGAATAGTGTACGAATATTGAAGTGATTCATAATAATATATTATTATGAATTACTTCAATATTCGTACACTTTCGCTATCGTAAATACCGAATAGTATATATAGTGACTAAATTGTAACTACTCACGCGCAGATATAATTGAAGACATAAGTGGAAGAACCTGATAACATTTTGCAACTTTCGAGAATATACTAATTTTTTCCAATAAAATTTTGACAAATCTTGTAACTTACCTTTTTCATTATCTAGCTAGTGTATCTATATATATCTATAGCTACACATCATATCCACAATATTTTTACTTCAAATAATTTTTGTAGGTCCTAAAACGTCCATTAACGCAATAATCTGGAAGTTTTTAAAAATGTAAGTTATCTGCTTCTTCCACTTATGTTTTAAATATAGAAATTACCTACATATTATATAAAAACATAAATGGAAGAAGCGGGTACTAAACAATTAGAAAACTAATAAAAAGGTTTTAGAACCGGGAAAAAATATTTGATTAAAAAATGTTCATTCTACGTATAGAGATACATTGGCTAAATAGGTTAATAACAAGATTTGTTATCAATTAACATCATCAAAGGATAAAGTAAGTAATTGCCCTATAATGTTGTAAGATGTTAGTAACCCGCTATTTTCACTCATGTCTTCATATTTTATCGGTATATCCACATTATGTAGAAATATTTAACTCGCAATTGTATCATATTTCTGCACCGACATACCTATAACATGTGTCTGCTACACATTGCGAAATATGATAATATATTGTACGAATACAATTCATATTTCTCGTTCACTCCATGTTGCAAATAATAATAATGGTAAATTGAAAAGTTGTACATTATAGGGTCAGCTAAATGATACAAATCATTCATTAACTTTCACTTTCATAAACAGCTGTTCCTTATTTGCGTTAAAAGTGGTGATTATATGTTTACAGTAACATTTGTTCTGGCACTTTTAGCTATACAATATCATGCAAATATTTCTTCCAGCAAATTTTTGTTACATAATAATTGTCATAAAATTATTAAGAGGGAATAAGAACTACTCATTAATTATAATTATCGTTATCATTAAGAAAATAATAATGATATAATAACACAAAATTTACTTTTTAATTGGCAAAGTACATCATTTCCATTATTATTTATCAAATTTCAAGAGGAATAAAAATTAAAATATGTCGAAAGTGTAAATGTTAACTGCTTTTTTTCATAATATAAAAGTTATTTTAAGCCTTAAGTGGTTCGTTGATTTAATAAAGACTTTAAGATTTAAGCCACTTTATAAGTTCCCTCTTATAAATATTGTAAAAGGCAGATCCCTTATTATTTTTGGTATGGCATTGTTTAATTGATCTATGATTTTATAAAACAATATGTAAGAAACATTGTATAATACACGAGCAACTGTATTAATAAAAGCAATACGTTTACAAATATCTACCACTGTCCGCTGTTTAAAATGTAAGTGGATGAAGTGGGTTATTAACAGATAGTTTTTTTTTGCGGAAATTAAGGCTTTTGGTCCGAGAAACTGATATGAAAATTAAAATCATAAGCGATTTTTGTTTTTTCAGATGATGAAGTAGTTAAGTTACAAGATTCATTTGAATTTTAAGGATAAAATTGACTTTAAGTTATAAAATGGTAGTTATCCACTACATCTACTTACGTATTATATGAAGTGCTAGCACACTCGTGAGTACGGGGGCTGTGTTTTGGCGAAAGTCTACTACTAAAATATTTGGCCCTATTCACATTTTTCTCTGGATTGCAAGGTACCGATAAGGTACTGTGTAATATTTAAGTAAATATTCAAATTGTAATCTTGTGTATATTCATGTTTTTGTTAATAAAATAAAATAATTTCGAAAAATAAAAGTTGTTTGCTTTTGTCTACTAGTACTATGTACGTACATCAGGGAAGTTCAAACAGAGCCAGATCGCGAATCTTAGTAAGTCGCTTCATGTCATGTCCGACCAAATGACGTATCTGTCCGCCAACTGGCTATGAATAAATTTCTTTGATGGTACGTAATATATTCGTACCTTAATAGTAAGAAACTAATACTTAATGCAAACCGAATAACGAAGTGAGGTGTTTTGGTTTACATAGAAAGATAAAATTTACTGATTCAAATTATCTGATTATATTATAACATGATTTTCTAATTATCGAACTGTTTTATCAATAATTTTTTAAGCAACGCTATAATTCTCAATGTTTTCATCGCTATTGCAAATGACGATGGAAACCAGATAATAAATATCGTTTGAAGATAATTATTGTCCCGAACTTATGATAACTAACTCATTTTTGAGATGTTTTAGCGGTGTTTCGATAATGATAAAATTTGGAAGTTGTCATACTCAGAGCTCAATAACGCAAGGAAACAACAAATGAAAATTGGATTAATCAGTTGGACAGTGACCGCGCGGGAGACTACTCGCCTCAGCGCTCTAGAGACGATATTTACTAACTACGAGCCATGGACAATTTTAACGTCGTGGATTTCAGTTCTTTGAGTAAGTGCACCACCTTATATATTATTCTAGATAATATTTAAGATAGTTGGGACTAGAGGGATAGCCAATAGAATGCTCTTAAAATTAAGTTTGTCATCTATTTCGGAGCGCGCTAATTTTGCCAGTGACCTAAAATCATCACTGTCGTGCTTTATGTTTTAGAACATTTGACCTCTAACCTCTGTAAAAAATCTCTTACGTTGATTTAAAACTTATCTTTTTTTTTTCAGGCGAACAGGTGCAGAACCTCATTAAGGAAGCCGCGGAAATAAGGAAGAGAGCATACGTGCCGTACTCGAACTTTGCAGTAGGCGCTGCGATTCTCACGGAAGAGGACTCCAAAGTGTACACCGGATGTAACATAGAGAACAGTGCTCTATCACCGACCATATGCGCGGAGCGTGCTGCGGTCCCGAAGGCCGTATGCGACGGGTACTTAAGGTTCAAAATCGTCGCTGTAGTCGCCCACCAGAAGGGCAGTTTCACGGCCCCCTGCGGCGTCTGTCGACAGACTTTAAGCGAGTTTGTTGGCTCAGACGGAGACATAGATGTCTACCTCAGCAGGCCGACCATGGACAAAGTTCTGTGCACCAAACTCTCGAAGATACTACCGCTGTCGTTCGTCAGCTATACAGAGGATAGTGTTATTTCGTGAACGCGTTTGTTTATTGTGATAAAATATTGTAGTTTTAATTATTTATATGCTTAAGTTATGAATATTGTGCACCGAAACTTTTCTTGATACAGTATGAGATGAAACCGTCGTCCAGTCGAACTCTTGTAAGATATCTTTTCGAAACAGACTGCTTATCGCATACTGACTCGATATTCAATAATTATTATTAAAAATTAATACATTTTAGCCCACATAGAGAATACTGTTGTATTGCAAGCTATCCGGGTGGTTTTATCTCGGACTGATGGACAGATATCCGGTTTGTGAGGTTTAGTGACAGGACTTTATCGATACAACAGCTGCATTATCGAGTGGTTCGGAACTCAATACGATTGTTGCCACAAAGTTCTTTTGCTAGGGTTCTGCTTGTGCCCATTAACTAACCACATTCCTTTTAAATATACAGCATGTCACAGAAACAAGTAATAAAACTTAAAAGCGCATTTTTTAATGATTTGCTTATGCAAGCGCCCCAAAGACATGAGTTATTCTAAACAATCACAAAAAATATACGCATTCAGCGCCGCCACTTTCACATTGACCTCTACATAAAGGCCGATTTACACTTGATTTAATTAAGTTGCGAGTAAACTTGCGCGATCGGCGAGTTTAGTTATTTTTTACGTTTGAACGGTAAAATAGAGTTAAGTTGTAAGTTATTAGTAAAGTTGGCTTAAATGCAACACGATTCTATTCTTAGGCAAGTTAAGTGCGAAGTGCTACCTCTCGCATCTCCCGCACCCCGCCAACTTAACTCACTAGTATGCCGACGTTTGAGTTTAGTACAGTTCATATTATAATATTTAATTTATCAAAAACTTTAATACAATAGGTATTTAGTTGAGTTAAATATTAAATTTAATTAGTTTGTAGGCAGTACTAGAGCAATTTATGGAGACTTAACTTGTTATCGAACCAGCAACTTATGATTACTTAACTCGCCTACGTTTGAACGTCACTCAATACTACTTAATTTTTAGCTGACCGTTTTGTTAACTCGCTACTGCACTTAATTAAATGTAAACCGGGCCTCAAAGACACATACACACCCTAAAATATTATCACTCACTTTTGTGACACCCTGTATACAATCCTAATAGCAATCGAGAAACATCAGAAAAAGTGCGTTTACAAATTACACGCTTGCCTAGAACTTGCAGACATAATAAACTTGTCGTAGCAGTGCAGTACGGTTTTAAATTATGCGGGAATGTAATGCAAGGAACCTGTTCGTCGTAATCTTCGTAATGATGTCAAGACTACCGGCTGTACCGCACTCTATACCGCCAATGTCAATGTGCCGTGTATCGCTAGACACAAGTGGATTAATTGGATAACTAACATTTTATTACATAAGAGCGATAACTCTTTTTTTGGGCACCTAAATATAAATTGCTCCCCCTTGATCCAACGAAGGGCTGCTCGTATTGATGATTGCCACAATGTTTCAAAGAAGCTGGACCCTTTGGAGTTGCGCCAAGATGTAGCTTCGCTCTTTATCCTTTGTAGACTATATCAAGGGGAGTGCTCATAGGAATTGTTCGGAATCCTTTCGCTTGCAACCTTTCGCCATCGTCCTACGCGAAAAATTTACCACCCACATTGTCTTGATGAGTTGCAGCCTACTGTGCGCTTTTCGTGTAACTTTCTGCCTCGCAAAATAAAACTTTGAATACGACCTGCAAATCTTCAAAAAGAAACCGTATTCACTCTTAAAAGGCCAGCGACTATGGGCGTCCATGGGTGGCGGTAGTTGCTTTCCGTCAGGTAACCCGCTTGTTCGCTTATTTTATATAAAAAAAAATACTCCTATAATCTGAACAAAACTTGTAACTCAACTAGCTTATATTTAGCTCTACATTAAACACACATGTTTTGTAACAAACCTTTGCCAAGGCCTGTAAAGACTTAACCCAATGGAAAACGTAAGTTGGGTGACTAACATTTTTGAAAACGTTGGTTTTTTTGATGAATAGAGTTATTTTGGCCGACAAATAGTTTTGAAATAAATGTAGGTTGTGGATATTTGTATAACACATATTTATTACCCAGATTAAATAGCTATAAATTAAAAAGTTTGATGAGTTTATAAGCAATGAGTAACCCATATGTCAGTCATCCACTTTATTCACGCTAGTCCTTAATTATAATACGATTCTCGCTGATAGGGAAATATAGGCAATTATTTAACCATCACGGAATGAAATATCGCACATATTTGAAATTGCTAACATTATCAAAGCATTCCCATTTTACGAAATTATGTAAATGTAAGAAATATGATTTTGTTTATAATAAAAAAAAATATTCAAACTTTTGTTGCGTATTCTTATTTTATTTTTAACTAGCTGCGCTCCGTGATGTTACCCGCGGCCTATAAACAGTTCCCTATGTCTTATTCCAGGATACCAGCCCACCACATCTGTTGAAATAATGAGTTTGTCTATAACTTTTTCGTCACAATATTTGTTTTGATCTAACCTTATTGACCTTTGTG
This sequence comes from Cyclargus thomasi, assembly GCA_026546445.1. Lineage (NCBI taxonomy): Eukaryota > Metazoa > Arthropoda > Insecta > Lepidoptera > Lycaenidae > Cyclargus > Cyclargus thomasi. The sequence continues at coordinate 471,798 of JAOTAV010000007.1, forward strand.
TTATCTTTCGAAACAAAAATAATTGATATCAGATTATATTTGTTTGTTTCGTACGATATAATTGGAAGCTATCAAAAACATCCAAATTTAATCACTGAACGCCAACAGCTCTGCCAAATGAAACATTGAAAAACTTTCAAAGGGATTCCACAAGCTATAGGAATTAGTTAACTCGAAAAATAATAAAACAAAAATCAGTCTTAGGAAAATGTTTATTCATAGAAATAAACTTAACATATAAATATAAATAGTTTCTTACTTAATGTACTGCAAGCTACTATATTTAGCAATCAAACAATATTATTGACTTAGGTTCCATCGCGAAGCAATTAGATAAAGAATTCATATTTGTATTTTTTGTTGTATTTATCCTGAAAAATTGACCGTAAAATACCAATGGTCTTTTGGCTTTTTAGGCGTTTCTTCCTCGTCAAGCATGCCCGGGACGGGGAAGACACGCACTTAACCCGTCGTCGTCCGTCGCTAGGCTTTAACGAACACAAATACTTGCCCGGTAAAAAATACCACAGTGTTTATGCATGTTTCATTTATTACATATTCATTTTAATTAAACTTTATTTTGTCATTACTTTAGTTGACAGTTTTTTCTTTAAATTAAACACATTTTTATTTAGAAACATATACTTATTGTTATTTAGGCACATTCGTAATAAGGAATCAAAGTCTTAATTTTTTCATATTGAATTCAAAAACTTTAAAGAGTAACCTTTTTTCTTTAGATTGGTACAAAATAAGATCAAATCTAAAACTTAATGAAATATACTTTTAAATTATTCAAAACATTTTCTTTTATGAGACGTCTGTCTTATAAAAGAAAATGATTTTGGATATTTTGGAAAATATATTTTTTATCCATTTTTACTTCATATATAGGAGCGTGGCGCTGCCACCCACGCATGGGAATGAATGTCTCGTTTCTATGTAGAAAAGTACTCTAAACAGCAAGTCCCTTGATTACACAAAAAAAAAAACGAGTATTTTTACTATCCATGTGGTACCGGGCAAAAAAATAATACCCGGTAGCGACGAACGCCGGGTTAAAAAGTTCCAAGACTCTGGTCGAACATAATCCGGATTTCTAATCAAAATCACATGTCTAGTTAATGTCACCGTGTTGTACGTTAGTTGAACGTGACGAGGGCCCGCCCTATACACGCTGTACGTCACGCATTTATGTCGCAATCGAAATCTAGACCCATGAAGTCTCGGGCATTGTTAGTATCTAATATTATAAGCTAGTGGCAGCTGTCTAAAATAAATAAAGCTGTACATTTTACCAACATTAAATATTAAATAAATGTGGTTTTTAATATGTTTTTTATTATTTTGAAAAGTAGAGATAACAGTGAATATTAAATGTTATGTTATCCTGCCTTTAGTGTAGGATTAGAATTGGAATTCAAAATATGTAACTTATGTTATGATTACACCCTTAATATAAAATATTTTCATTGGAAGTCAATCATAAGTTATTAACAAATACAATTTTAATTTAAGATTGTTGTGAAAATTAATATAATATTATTATTATTATCGTCTCCAAATTCATACCCGTCAAATGTATATCGTCTTTTTGAATTGGTTTCCAAGTATTTGTTGGTTAATAACAAAATATTATCTGTATAAATAGTTGTATATATATCTATAATGCCTGTGAAATGCTATTACACAATAAAGTTACATTTTCTACCAGAAGGGACACCATCCAATATAGCACTGGCAGAGATTTTCATTATCTGTGGCGATATCTAGTAACAGCTGCACTTGTTGCGGCACGGTGACGCACGGTGCGTGCTCGTTTGCGTGCGCACCCGCGTTTTCACCAGTACACGCGTTCGGAAAGTCGCGTCCCGTCAGCTTATCTCGAATTCGATTCAATATAGCTAAGGCTCGCTTATTCAAGTTCGATTCGGGCGGCATCTCGATCGATTCATAATGCAATCGAGTTCGACTTCGGCTTGGGAGGGAGTAGGGGGAATCCATGTCTGAGGAGAATGACGATTCGCTAGCCGATCTTCGTTCGTTGTCTATCAGTCGCCAGTTTAGTAGGGGGTCGTACACGAACGCTTCTAGCACTGCCATGACGCTGTCCTTGTTGTTGTGTAGCACCTCCATAACAGACTCGCAGGTACTACGGAACGTACCCTCAATGCCGGTCACCTAAAATAGAAGCGTTGAATTAGGATAACTACATACA
>JAOTAV010000007.1:474115-485064 GCA_026546445.1 Cyclargus thomasi
ACTCGCAGGTACTACGGAACGTACCCTCAATGCCGGTCACCTAAAATAGAAGCGTTGAATTAGGATAACTACATACAGAATCTTAGGTCAAGAAATCTATTTAATATCATAGAAATATTTTGCATCTTCCGACTTTAATAAAGCAAGTAAAATCATTGGAATCTAGCCAGGCTTTGGTGCTCAGAAGAAATTTTAAGATTTTTCGTAAAGAAACGCAAGTAACAAAAAAACTTTTTTGTAAAAAATCATCAGTGTAATTTCAAAAATTCAATCAATCTGTTCACTTATTTAACTCAAAGTAAAAATAAAGCTTGGAAAAAAGAGTTAAGACTCTTTTTTGCCAAGCTGTACATGTGAAGTAAATAATAATAAATGGACTAAACCCACCTCCATGGCTTTGATCAGCATTCTTGTCAGTCTGAAGGGTATCTTCTCTGGGAACCGTTCCCGTGTTTGTGTCACCTCGAAGCAGTCTCCGAAGTCGATGTGTAGAACCTTCAATTTTTTTTCGTATGAAAGCAGCGCAAACATTAATAGGAAATAGATGCAAGCATCGATTCAAAAACTTAATAATCATTTTTAAATTAAAAATACGGGAGGTATTCATAAATATATTTAAACAGTGTTTAACAAATTAAAGATTCGCTGTCCCTTTGTGCATTGCGTGTGACGTTATCAATATTTCAGAAAAGAGGCGAATCTTGATGAGTTAAAAACTGCTTAAATCTTTTTATGAATAAGCGACAAAAAAGTTTAACTCTTTAAGATGTTTAATTAATTTCCCGAAGTTTCGACTGCTTCTCAGCGGTCGAAGTCATGTGAGATCTTTTAATCAGAAAGATTCACTCTTATGGTCATATCGCAAAATAAAACTTCGATAGCACATTTTAGGACTCTCCGTTGTTTAGACACCAAGTTAAAAGAATTGAAAATTAAAGCGCCTCTTTCTATGAGGAATCAAGCATCAGCAACTTATTTACAAGCACGCGCGGGTGTGTGTTGCCAAATAAATTGCTGAAGTCCGGCCGCCGACATATCACCGACATATTTTTCCGATATGCAATAAGTAATGCCGCAGATCTAGCCCGCCAACAAATGTAGTACCCTCATAATTTTATCAACACAACACTTCGTACCTTTCCCGTGACTCGATGCAGCATGATATTTGACGGGTGTCTGTCTCCAAGCCCCAGGATGTACCCCACCATGCTCATGACGGCCAGCGAGCGGGTGTAGTTGGTGCGGCGCTCGAACCACGCCTCGGCTGAAGGGCTCTTCAGCCAGAGCAGCCGGGCTAAATCGTTGCCCGGCGTCTGCGATAATGTGTATTCGAATACCTCCACCTGAAGAAAATGTTTGTTATTTGACATAACTTTTTAGATTAAAGCCCGTGTGGTATATAATAAACTGTTCTAATAAAGATTTCTCGTTACAGTGCAGCACTAGTATAGACAATAAGAGAGTGTTCTCATAACTTTTCTGCCACTTGCAGATGACATGACGTCACGACTCACGTTATACTCATATTTCAGAATGTATGACATGTGCTACATATCGGATTATTTATAATGTGTGCTAGGAGCGCCAATTGCTCTAACTTTTACGTAATATATGGAGATGAGAGTCGAAGAACCAGATATCTAATATTTCCCATGTAATTTTATTAAACCACCTCGTAATATACCTAAATCATTATCAAGATTCTAGCTTATAGATCTAGCTATACATATTTCCTGTTCAGTATCGCTATTAATAATAAAAAAACATCAGTTATCACATTCTGATATAACTTTACCAACCTTCTGCTTCAGCATGAGTTTTTGATAATCTGACGACATTCGCAACATGATCTGTTGTTCCGTGTTCAGCGCCATCTTGTTGGACTTCTTATCGCGGTAATCGCTTATGAGGTTGTAGAGAGTATCGCAGTGCGGCACCCAGCCTATCAACCCGGAGTTCGGCGAGAGTGGCACTACCGCATATCTCTGTATAGCCAGATCTCGTCTGTACGTAGTCGGGGCTGATCTCAGTAGGGTGTTAACTAGGCCAAACAGCTGCATCACTCGCTCGTCTTGCCGCAAGTCCTCGTGCCCTTTCAGTAGGAACATGTATTGTTTGCCATCCGAACCCTGGATGGTGAGTCTTCGTGGGCGCTGTTTCGATTTTATAACCTGAAACAAGATGTAATGGTAATTTCATAGAGGCTTCCTTTGCTTAACTTGATTTTTTAACGATTAAAGACAAGTCTACTTTAGAAAGCAGTAGGTTTCATAATATCTCTTATGTATAGTGCCAGCTCTTATATGTTTAGCTAACTGAATTTATTTTTTTGGTTTAAATAATTTTAGGTACACAGGTACTAGGTACAACGTAGCGCGCACGGTGCCAAAAAGGGACAAATACAAGGCATTACGCAACTTGTCACTTTAACTCTGAAATATTATAACAGGCAGCCATTTTACACATCACATTACGATGTTTTGGCCACCGTATTTTGACTCGCACGCAACGAATGTGTGTATGCGGCCTCTTTTAACTGAAACGCATTATACCTGGAGGTGGGTGTTGATGCTGGCGATGCGGATGAGCGGACGGCGCGGCACGTAGGAGCCGGGCACGGCGAGCTGCAGGTCGCGCGCCGCGTGCAGCCGCCGGCTGACGTACTGCAGCTCGAGCGCCGTGTGTGCGCGGAACTGACCGCCGATGCGTCGCACCACAGTACAGTACACCTCCCACGCGGAGTTCATGTAGCGGTCGTCATTTGTCTCCTAAGAATAAACATTTCAATAAGTCGAATTTACATCAGGTTAAAAATCATTTTCCTTAATATATTTTTGTCGTGAAATAAACATGATTCTATCAATGGCACTCCCGCGGTAGTCGTCTATCTGCCACGATCAAATGTATCCCTGTCTACTTTATGTCAATGCCAAGTTAAATTAATGCTAAGAATTACTAGTTACTTGCGGGGGTTTATTTGATGCAATATACATTTATTCTCCATAATTATATTTAGTATACACAACAATGTCTAGCAAAGTGTTATGTTGTCACTTTGTTGTTGTCAATCGAGGTTTGTATGGAAATAACAAATTTTTCGACAGAGGGTTATTGACCCCTACCACCTAGATTAGGCGAAAGAACTATAGTTTGAAATACCTTGTACAGCTCACACCAGCGCTGCGCCTCCTGTAGATCTCTGCCGTACATCTGCAGGAAAGACACCTCTTTGAGCGTCTCTGGTGGCCGCTCCAGCATAGCGTGCATCTTGTCCAGAGTGCGAAACATGCCGCGGTAGTCCTTTTCGCTGAAATATAACCTGAAAAAAATATGAATGAATGAATATTCTATATCGCATTTACACTTAGAAATCAAAAACTTATTACTATTTTTTAAAAACAAACAGAAGGCGGCTTTATTGATACGTAGCAATGTTGACGATCTGTAATGATCGTTGACTGCCAGATGAAAATTGAAATGGTGAGGACCTTGTCAGATATTTTTTATATTGATAGGGCGTTGTGTGCATGTGTTAAAACAATGAACTGCATTCCCAATGTGTATCCAACTAATGTTTATTTATTTACATATACGTGTACCTACGGCTTTTGCATAACCATTCCAGCACAAAATATACTATGAAATTTGTATTTTTGGCATAAGTATGAAATGGGGTATAGGTATAGGTGTATAAGCAGTAGTTTACCTGGACGCGTCTTCCAGTGCGGTATACACTTGGTCGTGCCACAGCATGGCTACCTTTATTAATTCCTCCGAAATAATTGCCGCCTCGCTCACCAGTTTCTGCGAGTGAGTGCTCATTGTCTTCAGGATGTAATTAGCGGCAGTTTTCCTCGTCACGAACGAAGATTTCGTCGCTACAGTCAACGGATATACCAGCGCTTGCGGGTGCAACTTTCCGATGTCGATTAGCAGTATATGGACCAGTTTCGCGACCAAGCTCCTCGGCGAATCTATCCTGGCGATCAACTGAGGTATCACTTGAAGCCAAATCTGGACGTCGATTTGTCGAATACCCTCGAACAGCGCGTCGTATATAGCCGGGTAGTGTCCGTGATCGAACCAGAGGGTCAGCAATCTCAGAGTATCCTGGAGAGCGCTGCCGTTGGACAAGCTGATAGACTTGAAGAACCCCTCTATAGCTGGTATCGTGTAGGTGTTGATAAACTCAATTCGCGACACTTTCTTATCCCCCGAAGCACCAGCGATGCTGCTCTCCGAAAGATTGTCCTGCTGCTTATAAAAGAGCACCGTTTCGAAGTTCATGCACGCCCAAGCATGACAGGCCTTGTACCACTCTGGCGCTAAGAATATCGCCGTCGCATAATTTCTAAGTATATCGGGTATAGAGTCTTCGTTTATCTCGTGAAGCATTTCGCACCACGAGCCCAATTTGAGATGGCAACGCGCGAGTAGCTTACACTGTTCTTCGGTACCCGGTTCCGAAGTCTCGACGAATCTCTGCAATATGTCGTACGCGTATCTCTTATTGCCGACGTCCCACAGGTTTTTGCAGTACGACAATATTATTCTCGGATCTTGCACACGAAGCAGTACGTCCGGATTCGTGATTGGATCGTGGCCTAGGACGGATTGCACGATTTTGTGCGACTGGTTCATAGCACCCGTCTTTCGGCAGAGTGACGCGAATTTTAGCCACGTTTGGAAGTCCTCTTGCGGTGACATAACCAGACTGCGTACTTGGAGTATCTTCCGCCAGTCTTCTACCAGCCTCTCGCCTCCTTGCAGTCTCGCGCACCAGGCCTTGTATATGACCCCTCGGCGCTCTTCCACCAGCTTGTACGTCACGACCTCCTCGAGCTCAGTTAGAAGTTGAGCGTTCACCAGCGTCGCATAGGCCCTTTGATAACTTTCGCCAACGACGGCCGTCAATTCTACGTCCAGAATACTTCTCGCCGAATCGATGTAATGTCTGGATTCTGACCATTGCCCGTCGTGAATCGACAGAATAGCTCGGTAGAACGACCCGTCTAGAGTGTTTTCGGAAATGCACTCGACGTGTTTCTTCATAGCGTCCCACTCTTGGAGACCCCATGCCGCCGCTGCGGCAATTTTCGACGATTTCTTTCTGACTTCGTCGGAAGTTTCGTTGTTTTCGGATGCGTCACACAAGTTGAACAGTTTACGCCACTCCCCCATAGCCTCTAAGCAGCGCATCATCCCAAGTTTGGACTCACAATCCTGCGGTTCCGCTTCTAGCTTCTTGTCGTACAGCTCCAGGGCTTGCTCCCAGTTGTGCAACTTCTCGTACCATCGCACGTGGACACTCAGTAAGCTGTCACCCGTTTTCTGTTGGGTGATCACTTTTTCTAGTAAGTCGTTAGCGGATTCTTTTTGCTGCAGTTTATTGTTGATGTGTATCAGAGCTTCAATGACTTGTGTTGACGGGTTTCTTCTGTACTCTTCTTCCTAGAAAATGTATGTAAAATTAACATACTTCTGAATATCTGAATTTTAAAATTATATTGCTAATAAGAGACCTTACCTTATAATAGAGTGCTTTAGCGTATGCTCTGCAACTAATGGCTGTGTCACCGAGAAGTTTGATTGATATAGGCAGGGTTCCCTTTTCACAATGTTCAAAGAACTCGGCTAAATTGAGAATGACTAGAGCTAGCTCCGGCGCGTCTGGTACGGTCAACGCTTTCTCCAAGGCGCTAACTAACTCCAACCTGGGTTGTTCTTTTAGTTCCGTCCAACAGGACATAAACGCGGCATTGAACAGGTCGCTTGCTAACGGCGTGTATATTTGAGCTAAGCCCGCACATGCCCTAAAATATTAACAATATCTATTACGTTGGTTAAGTAGTAAACATTTTACTGTATTTATGTCACACTAGAGGTCGCCCTGTGGTCGAAATTCGACTATAAATATTTAAATCTATCGTGTAGAGGAGCTATAAAGAAACTATAATCTATTCTCATAACAATAACAAATTACAATTTGGCATTAAGGTCTCGTTACCACGCCATTAAATTTTGTTTAAAAAAAAATAGCTTCAACCATAAACAAAGGAGTATTTCGTGTATGATTATCGTGTCATGTGAAATATTGCAGTGTGAGTATTGTAGTGTGCGTAGTGTTTTATTTATTAAAAATATGCAAAATAAAACATATTTGAAAAATAATATTGGTATTCCACGCTCATCCTCCATATAAACTATAACTAGGAAAAATTTAATGCTTTTACATTTACGCGTCTTTCTTAAAAAAGGGTACAAAGTTTTCCGGTCGCGTATTAATATAAAGATACTAGCTGATTACGTCCGCGTAAATTTTCATAACCTTTTTACAACAATTTTTCAATTCTGGCTGGCAGTTCCTGAGATTAGCGAGTTCAAATAAACAAACTTTTCAGCTTAACATTATTTATATTACAATAGTATAGATTACCTGATAGCCGGGCTGTTAGACTCAGTCAGAAGACCAATGCTCAATTGTCGCAGCCACTCCAACCAATCCTCTTTCGATATGAGATTGTGGACGGAGAAATATCTACGTAAGTTTTGTACGTTGAGAGCTAGCTTTTGCATCGCTTGCATGTCACTAGTAGGTACAACCTGAAATTCAATTTATGTTTTTTATAACATTCGCTTTAATTTAATTTCAGAAAAGATTTTATTATTTCCACTCACATCAATCTTTAAATTTCTCAGTCGGAGCCTCGTCTCGTCCATATAATCGTCGTCGGACGCCAAAGTAGATATTCCTTGCAATCTCGTTATCAAAACTATGTAATTCGAACAATGTATTTTATGTTTGACGAGGATTCTATCTATTGACGGTATATAGTCTATGTAATCTCTACCCAACTGCACGACGAGGGCGCAGAGTGTGTTCATGGCTACCTGACGTAATGTGGGATTGTTCTCCAATACTTTAGCGAGCGCTTGGATGAGGATAGCCGAGTATGGTCTGAGGTATAAATACATGGATAAATGTTCGATAGTCTCCATGGCCAGCTTGGAAACTGACGTCGGAATGTTACGTCCGTCGAACAGATTCGTCACGGCGGGTATCACAGACATTAGGACGTCATCCAAATTGTTTCCGAACTTCTGTATTGCCATCAGAAGCTCCTCGGTCAAAAATCTGTTTTTGCTAACGTCGTGCTTGAGAACTTGAAGTATATTCGGCAGTATTTTTCTCAGGTACACTTTAAACTCTGTCCCGATGGCTACCGTTATGTGCTCTATCAGCACTATGAGAGTTGGCTGCAGGAGGCTCCCGGGGGTCCAGTACTCCCGGATCAACTCGAATATATCCTCCAAATACTCTCGGATGTGAATTTTGACTACGGTTATTAGTTGAGCGAGATGAGTAAATAGAAAGTCTCGAAAATTATCGTCGTCGGTGGTGCGTATCACATACAGAAGACTGGGGGTGACGCGAGAAATATACGGGACGCATTTGATGCCAAGAGTTTGGAAAATGTACGTAACGGAGTGAACGACGCTTACGTGGTGCTGACTGAGAGCCGGATCTCGCAGGATTCTCATGAGCGATACGACGGTAATGGCCGGGTAAAACTCGTCCAAAACCAGCGGCGACATGTTCACTAGCATCTCACTTATATTTGCATCGAAATTCTCGTAAGTCGGAGTGTTCCCGTCGATGGGAATCAGCGTCGAGACGGTTTGGAAGTCGATGAGACCCTGGTTCACTTTATGCTTATATGGATCTAATGCCCCCAGTAGTCCCAGTACACGTATGGTCTCCCTGCGATCACGCGGTTGCTGCTCAGTTTTCAGAAAGCTGAGAAGCAGATCCATTAGATTAGGAAACTCCATGTAAGGTGTTACGACGTGGCCGACCGCACTCACCACTTGCCCGAATGACCACAATGCGACGCTTCTCTTCTCTGACTGGTTGGGGTCAGATAAAATCTCCACTTGGATCGACATCAGCTCCGACAACCACTCCTGCAGAGCATTTCCCCCACCGTTCACTTCTGCTAGGTCACCTATCGCTTTCAGTGTCGTACATATCATAGCCGAATTGCTATCCTCGTCGCGCAATTTCGGCACTAGAATTTTGAGTATCGTGTCGACTAGTTGCCGCGTTAATCTGGGAGCATGCGATATAATATTGTTGATCATTTTCAACGATTGCTCCTTGGAGCGAGCGGATTCTGAATACTGTAGTTCCATTAGAATCTGCACGAACAGCTGACGCAGACCTGGCGTCGTGTAGCTGGGGTTCAAGTTGCTTAGTCTACCCACAATACACAACGCCAGCTCGCTAATGTCACTGCTGGAGTCGTTGACAGCCACAAATAGGCAGCTCAAGTGCTCCTCCGAGGCTAGGAACTTATCGAATACGGGATTTACGAAAATTTCAAGGACTTTGAAGCGAATTTCTTGGTCGAAATCTGATCTACCCACCGAGAGGAGTTTGCCTATAGATTCGTCTACTATCATATTTAAAGTCCGCGAATTGCATTGCGAAGTTCTTTCTATCGCCTTTATCAATAGTTTGGCGATAGTCTTTATCGACTCCAAGCGAATATCGTGCTGTTCGCTCTGAAGATAGTAGTCAGTGCACCTCCTTATGAACGACATCAAAGTGTTATTCCATTCGAAATCGAACGACCCTAAAGTGCGCAACGCTAAAACTAACTTAATAGCATCGTGTGGCTCGACTAAGGCAGACGAAGAGAACCCTGTGTGCAATTCGACACTCTGGGATAAATAGGGCTTTTTTCTGAGAATCAATGAGAGAATATTCAGCAACCTGTCCGTTATATCTTTTTTTATTGAAGGTATATTATGACTCAGTTCTTTAAAGCATGTGGTGAGTTGAGGAGTGAGGCCAGTTGTACACATGGGGTCCAGTAGCTCCTTTATTTCAGTCGCAACATTCTCTTTCATAGCGAACCCTAGTAATGTTATGCAATTAAATAATGGAGACTCCATGCCATTTCTTTTTTTGGTAAAGTCTTTAGGAGGCAAGGACAACCTTATTATTTCAATAATTCTATTCAAGTACTGCTGTATTTCATTCCCGACAGCCACACATATTAGCCCCAAAGTAGTAAATGCAATGGTCTTTTCCTTTTCTCTGCCCCTTAAGAATGTTATCAAATGGTTAATAGTGGACTTTAAATGCTTTTTAGCAAAGGCTTCTTTATTGAATGCTGCTAACCTAGGAATTATTAACAGTAACATCTGGTGCACACTATGAGATCTGGATATTTGTTGTGACATCACATCTGAAACACACATTTCCAGTTTATATAACATGCCTTTAAAAAAAAGCTACCAATACAAATTAATATCCCTTAGTTCAAATGTTATCTCAGAAAATTCTTTGTTTGTACACAACTTAACAACTAAATTAAACACAAGTAAAAGGGAAGTAAAAAGATTTTAAATTGGTTCAAATAAAAAGTAAAATGAGTTATTATGTTATAAAATGTTAGCTATCCACTTTATCCAATTATTTTTATAATTATTTGTTATATCACCATCAATATGTCATTTTATTACCACAGACTTACCTGAGGAAAGCTTGTCATACTTTTCTGTAATAAGTTGCTTACATTTAGCTGATTCATATGTAGCAACATTAAGCTGTTTCTCATCAGAGTACTTTTGATATGACCATGTGTAGTTACTTGTGTGAAAGGTAGTCATTTCATCTGATATATCCTGTTTGGAATCCAATTTCTGCATCAGGATTGTATACTCTTTCTCCCATTGAGCGTTTGAACATCTCAGAAGTTCATTTAAAATTAATAAGGCACCATGTACACTTTCATCTCTGCTCAGGCAACAATCCCTAAGAGCATGATCGGAGAATGATGTTATTGCTTCCTCATAGCATTGAGAATACCATGGAGCTTTGTGTAGCTGCCCAGGCAATTCCCTTTGTACTGTTATCACAAAAGCTGCCCTCAAAGCTTTAGCTCCTGCCTCTCTCACCTGCTCCTTAGTATCCCTTAAGGCTAGCTTGATATGATTAAAGAAATCACTTATGTGCTGAAAAAAGTATGTAGGCATTGCTATTGCTAATTCTTTTAACATATAACATGCAGACAGTCGTTTCGATTCGTTCCTGTCATCAGATAACCAATCATAGGCTCTAATCATTTCATTTTCAACATATTCACTCCTTTTTATGCCGTAGGAAGCAGCAATCCGCCCCATTGCCTTAGATGCTAGTTCCAATATGTTTGTATCATTTGATGGAAAAATATTACGTAAATATTGGGCGTACCTTGTTATGCGCGTTTTGTTTATATCATTTTCTCCACTTATTAGACACACTGTAAGAAATAAAGCCTGTTAGTAATGATGCTTAAAACTTAAATTATATAATTTAAGCAAAAAATACACACCAATGACTAAGATGCCGGCCCTCTTCTCGTAATTATCAAAGCTGGATGTGAGAGCATGAATATGTTGGTTGAAGTCATCCAAAGTTTGCATCAAAGCATCTTGAGACATTTCACGAAGATCAGTTTTCGCAAAATGCAAAAGTTCTCTAATAGCCTTATGCCTAGTTTCCGTGTGGCGGGACTTAAGTCCTATTATTAAGTCGAATACCTGTGAACTGGCCATTTTTCTTGACTTTTTACCGGCAAAAAATGCAAACTATTTTACAGTCTTTATTATCACTTCACATCATGTTTTTCTTAGTGAATTACTATTCGGCACATTTTTACTGAAATCAACAGCTATTTTCCTTTTCGATGCTAAATTATTATTTATTCAATTATAAAATTTATATTATAAGGCATTTTAAAAATAAACAAAACGTGTAATAACGCCAAAGAGAATGTAGGGACATTTACATAGATTACTACGTACTACTAAAATAGATTTTTCACTTAGAACATTTTGACGGTTCCCAAAATGAAGTTTTGACGTAGAAGCTAGCGCAATCTTTAGTTGTCGCACGTCAA
>JAOTAV010000007.1:485164-539426 GCA_026546445.1 Cyclargus thomasi
GAAGAGATCGCTTATAGCGATAAGGCCGCCCTTGCCCACAATTTTGTTGTCTGTTTCGTTTAGTTTTAATTTAATTTAAGTAGAATTAGTTCTATTATTTGTGAGCAAAAAAGAGTTTTTTTATCTATCTACTTTTGAAACCTGTTTATCACACTATTGCACGTCAACAATGTGTCATCCCCCATTGAATCAAAACTATTGTATTGTCTACTTTGTGATAAGTCCGTCATTTTGGTGTCGGGCATTTCATCTAGCAAATTACTATTGTCCGTTTTTAAAAAAAAAACTTAATGTCAGCGGCGCTGACATTAAGTTTTTTTTTCGTGTATGTGTATAGAAAATAAGTAGACTGTGTCCAGTGTCCACGCCTTATCTTATAGTCTAGACAACTGACAAGACGTCTTTATACATATTCCTACTTTTTTTCAACGTAGAAAGTGGGTCTGAAATAAATTGTGATAAAAATTTTATAACGTTAAACATTAGGTTTCATATTCTATATTTTATTATGTTAAAAATACAATTAATTCTTTTTTTATAAATTTAATATTTTTTTTAGTGTTGTATTTTTATTATGGAGATTTTAACTTTATTCCATTGCCATAAAGTTTATTTTAGCTTGATGTCTGATTAAGAATTAAAGCACACAGATTATAATATTTCCTGACTTTGTTTTGTTGTTTATCGGGAATGACGCGGATATTTTCAATACTTTCTCGTCATCCAACCTCGAAACTCGACAAACGTCAGATTGCCAATATTTCTCAGCTGAGGAAAGGTGACTGACTGCTTGACGTTGTGTAGCTTGCTCCGTTGTTCAAATTAATGTAACTCAATAAAATTAATAATATTAAACTATCAAGTGATTTAGAAATATTCAAAACGTTTTAAAATGAGTGAATTGAGCCAGGAAGAGGTAGGTTTAAGTTTGATATTGACACTTGGCGTAGTTCGTTTAGCCAATCTAATTTCGTAACAAAACAAAGCATCGATGTCGTTGTTATAAACTTTGTTTGATCTTAATGTTTGATCGTAGTAGTTACGTGCAATGCTGATGAACCTTCGCGTTTCAGATAAGAAGACGTCGTCTGGCGCGACTCGCCGCGCTAGGAGGCAACAGTCCAGCCCCTACCAGCCCTCCTGTGACTCCAGGAGCGTCCGTCCCGTCGGACATTCTGAGCCCCCAGGCACCGTTGAGACTGTCGCCAGCGGCCGCGCCACGAGGCTCAACAGAAAACTCTGAAAACCACAACAAGGACAGTTTTAGTGAAAACAAAAACGATGTTGTTAGTGATGAAACGAAAATTCCAGATGGCATCATAGTGACGGAAAAAACGGACAATAGTAATTTGCTAGATGAAATGCCCGACACCAAAATGACAGACTTATCACAAAGTAGACAATACAATAGTTTTGATTCAATGGGGGATGACACATTGTTGACATGCAATAGTGTGAGGGGGCTACAGACGGGGGTTGTGGGTTCTGAAGGAGTGTCCACCAGGGAAGACAGTACTTCTCGATCTATATCCCCTCCACAGTTTGTGGAGCCCTCCCCAGTTCAGGCACGGCCAGCATCATCACCAAGTTGCTCACGGCGGTCTTTGTCTATGGAAGTTGATGATGTTTCAGAGAGAAATTCACAGTCAGACCCACAACAGGAACCTATGGAGGTGAGTGTTAACTGATCTATGATGAAAGTAAATTTAAAAATAAATTTATTTTGGTTTGCTATTAATTAATTTAACAGTTTTAAAAACAGACTTGATAAATGGTTGATGACAAACAAAAGGTGCAAAAGAACTTAACAATGAGTGTGTAAATTACCGCATTGTATGATTTGGTCACAGCAGCTAAAAGCTGCTAGATCATTAACAATAAATAATTATAATAACATTTTACTTGTATTGTGTGCTGCTTTTTGTCTGTACCCACAAGTTCAGACAACTTAAGAAAGTGGGGAGGCCTATCAACGCCTTACTGCCTCAACCTTGTATCATAAAAAAGGCTACATTTCTGGAGACATAAAAAACTGATTATTAATTTTTTCTTAGTAATTGTACAAAACTAGATATGAGTTGTAGGTTATAAATAACAATTTACTTATCAAATAACCTCATATCTAGTTTTGTACAATTACTAAGAAAAAATATATAATCATAGTTTTTTGTCTCCTAAAATGTCATCCATTTTTAACCTACGAGGTTGAGGCAGTAAGGCATGGCTATGTCTAAGCACAACTTGACTAAATATGTTTTTTTCATATGATTTGTATAAAATATGTTTATGGTCAATGAATAAAAGCTTTAATATTTTTATTTATATTTTAATTTCTAGACTGTCATTTTACTTTTTTGTCACAGTACATTTGATGTAATTTTTAATAATTTGTAGATTGAAGATAGTGATCTGTCACAATCACCTGCACGGAAAATTCTACGGTCAAGAACAGTAAGTTGCACTGAGCTAACAGAAGAGCAGTTGAGAAATATAGTTGCCAAAATATTACTAGTGTCCTGGTCAGACGAAAGTGCTGGTATGTATGCTAGTTTATGGCAGTTATACATAAGTTGTAAAATTTTTATCTTTTAAAAAGTATGTCAATGGCAATTTTGCTTTACATGTTTAAAAATGTTTACAAAGCTTGATAAATTTTTGCTTTCAGGTGGTATTTTTGTGCCATCAGTGGCTGCCTCACTATTAGATAACCCTGACTTGAGTCTACAAGCTCTAGCATCAGAGTCAATAATGGACATCATAAGTCAAATTATTGATGGATCAGATCCACTCAATCAAAAACTAATTGCTATATCGGAAATGACAAAGCAACCAAGCGAAGAAGGAGGGGATGATATATTAACTACAGGTTTTCTCGGCTCAGAATCTGATCAAGAAAAATCTGACTGCCCTACACCATTATTACCGTTGTCTCAAAAAATAACCACACAATCTCTTCTTGTTAGTTATTTACTCAAGTTTTACAACAATATTAAACTATATGAAAAGGACCATCCAAAGAAAAGTTCGGAGCCACCTTTAGCTGATCTACTTCAGACGTTAAGAACTTTGCTCGTGAATCATTTAGTGTTAGTGTTGAGAAATAAATATGACATTGAAAAGTGTAGAAAGTCACCATTATTACCGTATCTATTGAATGGTAATGCTCCGAATGGACTCATTCCTGAGGTGATGTTGGCCACATATGCAGATCAAGAGGCATTTGATGAGGTAATTGTCATATAAAAAAATTAAATACTTGAATATGGAAAATTTTAATGAGTAATTTTTTTTAGAAAACAATAATAAGCACCAATACAATGTGTGCCCTTTATATAGAGTATACTAAAAGCTGGTGTTAACAATAGTAAGCTATAAGGTTTAGTAACAAAAGCATACTTTGGTCTACCTTAGTACACTTTTGTAAAGTTTCTGGTAGTAGTGTACTACCAGAAACTTTACTATGTCTTTTGTATTTCACTATTACGCCGGTACATATATATGGGCTATCATGTAGGGTTCGGCATTATTGAGGTTGATACAAGTACAGAATCTTCAGCAAATGAAATAGGACAGGTGTAATTATTGTTGTTTGGCAGAGTGCAAAAAGCGGTGGTCTCCAATAAAAAAATTAAGTAAAAATTTTTTTTGGAATTAACACTTGTTTGTTAGGTATACTGCATTTTATTTAAAAAAATATTATTGCCTTTCTGATAGGTCTTTGTGCCACTGCTGATGGGCGTACGCGAGGAGATGCGTCGTTGCGTGTCGCCGGCGGCGGGGTGCGGGCACGGTGCGGCGCTACGCGCTCTTGACGCGCTTTGTGCGTTACGTGCGCCGCAGCGTACTACCCGCCCAGTGTGCTCGCTGCTCGCCCGGCTGCCATCGCTCTGCCCAGCGCCTGTGACCACTGCGCCAGGACGAGAGATAGCACGAGTTAGCTTCATGGGACCCTTTTTTGCTGTGAGTTCCTTTCAAAGTTTGAGATTATTTGTGTTCTAAAAACTATAGTTACAATCAGGCATACATCAGTATTATTAGTACGTTTTCTTCAGGTATTGTTTGTTCTATTCGATATGTTACCTAAATGGCAGGGGAAGACATCAAATTCAAGAAGACAAACGGGCAATTGCATTAGGGAAATGTTGGCTGGTGGCATATCTGATAACACTATTGCTTGTTCAATGCAGAAACTAATCAACGACACTTCAATTAGTGGGATATTAAAAAAAAAAAATTGTCCTAGATATCATTATTCGCCGAGGAGAACCCGAGGTTCGCGGAGCGCATGTTCGGCGGCGCGACTGACCAGTCGCTCGTGTTCGCGTTACAGTGCGAGCTTGAAGCGGGCCGCAACACGTTACACCGCGTGTGTCACAACGTGCTACTGTGTCCGGACGCAAGAGAGAAGTTCCTAGACTATCTAGCCGCGCTGCTCACACGCAACGAGCGCCGCGCGCAGATGCATACAGACGAACGCTCACTTGCAGGTCAGTGCACGCAAACATGTACGCACGCACATACGCAAACACACACGCACATATACACACGTATTGCGTACCGCAACTCGTTACATCGTGTGAGCCACGTATTACTGTGTCCCGACGCGACAGACAAGTGCCTAGAATATATAGCCGCCCTGCTCACACGCAACGAGCGCTGTGCGCAGATGTATATTGACGAACGCTCGCTTGCGGGTCAGTGCACGCACATTTGCGTAGACGTACGCAGTTACGTATACGTGCTCAGCGTAAACGAACATGCATACGTAGAAGCACATACGTAAACAATGTAATACGTAAATACCCACAAGTCACATTTTTTTTCGATGGCTCCTTTTCAATATCTAATGTTGTTATACTGTGATGTTATAACTACAGTTTATTTATCATAATATCTTAAACCACATAAAAACAAGTAAATAATAGTAAACGTTTGTGGTATTAGATAGTATGTTCTATGTAAATTGATATTATGATATTCTATAATAAAAGTGTGTTTCAATTACAACGTCAATTAAACGATACGATCGTACATTGACATTATTTACAAAGCTTACTGGCGATACCGATGAAGATTCAATATATTCCGAGTAATGGGAATGTTTACAAAACATTAGCGTTTTTATTGCGATCGCCTAGCTTTTAGATAAATATTTAATGAGTAGCCGAAATAGATACTGCCGATGTCTTTCACCTCGACCGGTGAATATTGGCGGTAATCCAAACGTTCTTCCCAAGATCCCATCTATTGCCGCTTCCAGGAAACTAGACGATTAAAAAAAAGTTCATCATCCTTTTAAAAAAAGTTTCAATGTCAAATTGCGAGCGACTATGTGCGTTTGATGATACACGTATTCTTTTAAATTTGTTATAGAAATATTGTATGTTCGCAAACAATTTGCTTTTATCCGTTATTCAAAAAGCAAAAGGCCATTAAAATAAATGAAACGGCAATATTACCTAGGAGAGAATATAACCTTAAACTTTATTGTTTATTTTTTAAATATTTCTCTGGTGTTGTGTCATAAGTCACTAACAACTCTTAAATATCGACGAATATTATTAAACAACCTAGTAGTGAGGGCTAGAAAATAACAATAAACATGTTTTGAAAACATGAAGAAAATAAACGAGTATAATTTTGTTTTGGTATTGCAGATGTCTTTTAATAAAACGTGTAGACTAATGCGTAGAATGTTGAGCGAGAATTTAAACTTATACCGGAATATTTAAATTGAAATGTTAAGTATACAAACGCGTTGATTAATATGTTAAAACAACTATTTTAAAATGCGACATTCTATCAGAAATAGCTTAAACACTTTAATATATATAATAAATAATTTTTATGCAATGTAAAGTACCTAGATTCTCTTATTTAAATTGTTATAGCTCTTCTCGAGTAACTATTATAAATTAATTTTTAAAATATTCTTGTTATGAAGGTACAATTTCCCTATATGGCTATGTGAATTAAGCATTCAAGCCTAACAGAAACAAAGCAAATAATCATTTACCTGGCTTTTCTTGGCAATTGTGCCGATATCTAATTTTTTTTAAATTGAATTTAAACAGAAAAAAAACTAGATGGCGCCCGCACCCCGTCGCGCCAATATTCGTTTATCGCGTGGGAACCGTATATTTTTCCGAGACAAAAAGTATCCTATGATCTTCCCCGGGACTCGATGTATCTCCATACCAAATTTCATTAGAATAGGTTCAGCGGCTTGAGAGAGAAGTATGAAATCCAATTCCGGAATAATTATTTACTCGTAAGTATTAAAGGTATCCGTCGTTAGACTAATGGTTAAAAATAAAACCTATAACATAGTTCATAAAGTGTAATTTTGAATTTTCGAACACGACGTCAGCGTATCGCGAGGTTTGGAAAGCCACCTTTAGTTTTGTCGCCAAATAATTGTGGTACACTAATAGCTATGATTGTGTGGGCCTATCCTACCTTTTAAAGTCTTTGGCGTAAATAATGTACTTGACGGAATACATTGCTTCATTAATTGGGCGACCTTTAATATGTAACATGACCCACTTGCAATTATGAACCAATGTAAGATGAACTACACTTATGTAACAACATTGATCGCTGCACTAGTTACAAGAGAAATCTACGATGTTATGTAAACTGTTTGGTATAGAACTTATACATACGTTTTTTCGAACATTTCGGCACGCTTTCGGTCAGGGTTACACGTGGACAAAGATTGCGTATGAACGCAACTTGGCGTTTTAAAGCTGTACAAAATTAAAATGTCATTACACGCTTGACAATTCGATTTTGTGTTTTGCATCGTCGCGTCGTATTTTTTTTAAAGGCCAAGCGAGCCGAGAGAGCCGTTGCCCATAGACATTCATAACATCCGAAAAGTCGCAAGTGCGTTGCCGACCTTTAACCGAATTGGGATAGAGGAGTAGGGAAGTTGGGCCACCGGTAAACTCACTCATAAACGAAACACAGCACAATGCCGTTTCACTCCAGTTTTCTGTGAGGCCGCTGTATCACTCTGGTCGAGCCGGCCCATTTGTGCCAAAGCATAGCTCTCCCACGGCAATGAGCATCCGTATGTACTTGAGATCGGAAAATGTCTCATTGGTACACGCCTCTACCGGGGTGCGAACCTGCACCCTGTCGAGTGCGGTCTTACCCACTAGGCTAAGGACGCTCTAAATCTTTCGTTAAGGTGTAAGTATACCCTAAATATATTATAGCACTATTTTTCGTATTTATGATTAACATTTTGCCGAGGATTGTTGGCTAAATTTAGCTTTAAATTAAATTTTATAAATCATTCCGTTTACACATTTTTTCATTACTACTCAACTCGTATTGGTCGTAGCGACATGTTGTAATACAGACTATAGTCTTAATGAAAGATAAATGGACTTACCACGTGTTCGTTAAAAAAATTAAAAAAAGTTTTTCAATTCCGGCCAGTACTTTTTGAGATTGGCGCGTTCAAACAAACTCTTCAGCTTTATATATTAGTATAGATATATAAATGCTCATAAATGGGGGGCTAAACAGCAAAGATTAAAATAATATAAAATGCAAATGCAGAATTTAATGTTCAAAGCGAGCGATGGGTCTATTTGACTAGCATAAACTGGTAAAATTCTCATTGGCGTAACGTTGTAAGAGTTGACATAAGAAGAAGGATATTAAAAAAAAAACTATTCACAGGTGACGGCTTCATGCTGAACGTGTGTTCGGTGCTACAACTGCTGTCGGTTCGTATCAGGATGGACCGCGTATGGCCCCTCTACACGTTCCAGCCGGGCACGTGGGTCAACATACGAGACGACACGCGCTTGTACTACACCGCTACGGAGGCGCAGGCGTGGTTGGACGCCTTATGTAAGTAGAGGGAGATAGCATGAGTTACCTATAGTGAAACGTGAGATATACGTATCGAAATACTACATAGCTTTTTCTGGAGGTCTAACTCTTAATACCTCATTCCCTGGCCCTATTTCAGTAGCCTATTACCTCATTAAAAGGTCGGCAATGTACTTGCAAAGTTTCTAATGTTGCAAGTGGTGGGGTGCGCAAAAAATTGAACAAAAAACGTGATTAATGGACAGTCTCTTATTTTATAGTTACTGAAAAAGAGTACAATTTTGCAGGCGCGCAGCCGGATCACAAGTGGCCCGAGGCTAAATTCCAGACGGTGTGCTGGTTCCTGACGCTGCACATGCACCACGTAGCTCTCATACCGGCGCTGCAGACGCACCAGCGACGGATCCGGTGAGAAAAGTTACAGATTGCTTAACTCAGCTGTGCGCGCGGCCCTATGTGTTCGTGCGCTTATAAATACACAACTTTCATTCACGTTGTAGTGATGCGGCAGGCGCAGTTAGAGTAAACAAGGCGGACCGAGCGCATATTTTTTTTATTTATCTTTATTATATTGTTCTAAAGATATTTGTTATTCTACTTTTGTATGTGATGTTAAAAATATTTACTTGTAACTTGTCAGAGTTGTCTCTGTGTTCGACTATATAGTGCATGCAGTTATAACGCATAGGTCAAAAATAATAAGTTTTCAGAGAAAACAATTGCTATTTACCTTAGATGTGTAAGCAAGTTTTAATTCGGGTGAAAAAGGAGGTTTCTCCACCAAAACCAGTTTTGATGTTTCTTTTCTGTTGGGAAGTGGATAATTTAACAAGTAGTCTCATGATAAAAAGGGACACTGTTTAAACGTTTTTTACATCTAATTACCTTATCTTTAGTCTCAATTTTGTTTAACTTTCAGAGCTTTCCGCGACCTCCAGAAGGTTATAGAGGAGCTAATGGCAGCGGAACCGCAGTGGCGCAACACCGTGTCCGCGCTCCGCAACCGCGAGCTGCTGCGGCGCTGGCGGCGGCAGATCAAGCGGCTACACAGGTACAGAACTATGACGTCACACTGTAGTATACGTATGACGTCACGATATTACAATATGGCGGTCAACACCGTGTCCGGGCTACGCAACCACGACCTGCAGCGGTGCTGGCGCTGCTAGCGGCGGCCGATCAACCGGCTACACAGGTACAGAACTATGACGTCACACTGTGGTATACATATGAAGATGAATTTTATTCATGTATACTTTATATCTTGTCAACATTTTAAAGTTTCGCTCTTCTTGTTTTACACATTCTGATTGATACTTTTTTCTTTAATACAACTTATTTATTCCATACAAACAGGTCGAAACAGTGCGCGGAGGCGGCGCTGCTGGACCCGGAGTTGATGCGTCGTGCGCTGTCGTTCTACGCAGGCGTGTGTGGGCTGCTGACGGCGCGGCTGACGGCGGCCATTGACCCCGCCCCGCCGCACAGCCCCGCCCACGCCTTCCGCGCCACGCCCGAGTGGTACGTCGAGGACGTCGCCGAGTTCATGCTGTTCGCTGTACAGTGAGTAATACAGATGTTTAAACTCAGTTGTGCGCGATTAATAATACAGATATTTCAACTCAGTTGTGCGTGATTAATAAAACAGATAGCTAAACTCATTTGTGCGTGATTAATAATACAGACAATCCAACTCAGTTGTTAGTTGAACTCAGTTGTGCGTGCGGCCTATCTTGTTTACTCGGACGGCTCCTGCCGCGATACGCGGCTGATGCGTCGCACGCTCTATTAAGCTATGGTTTGTTCAGATTTTTGATAGATGAACACACGGATCGAAACAAGGTTCTTAAGTCAATATCTAATTTTTCGATTTTTCCATTAAAGTCGCCTTTTGATCGTCCGTTTACTAGATTTTATTATCGTGTAAACTAATGGGGTTCATAATTATTAGTAAGTAAACTTCTAACAAAGAATTTTTAATCAAGATATAAATAGCAACTTGTTCATAGATGATTGCACGTACGTACACGCAAAGGTGTACGCATGCGTGTACGTTGCTTATATTGACACTTGACGTTGTGCTCCAATTTTCAGATACGTGCCCCAAATAGTGATGTACAACATTGAGGATCCGGTTATCACGTGGTTGCTGACGGCCATCTGCAACTCCCATCTCATCAAGAACCCGTACCTTGTAGCCAAGATCGTCGAAGTATTATTCGTGATCAATCTCTCTCAGCCAATGAAACTAAAAAACGTATACGAGAAGTTTATGGACCATCCGATGTCCCAAACGGCTCTGCCCAGTGCGCTAATGAAGTTCTATACGGATATAGAAACGACCGGACAGAGCACAGAGTTCTACGACAAGTTCACGATCCGATTCCACATCAGCATCATATTAAAGGGCATGTGGGAGAGGCCAATACATAAACAGGTGAGGTTTAAGTTGCTATCTAAGATACCAACCATAAAATACGGTGTCGTTGAAGTCTGTGTATTTTAGGTATTTTCTTCTTCATCTTCACTCTCGTCTTCGTTCTTCAATTTAATTTTAGTTAAGGTTTCCTGCTAAAACCTGCTTCCAGCAGTAAGGCCGCCATTTCGGACATATATTTTTATTTTTTGTTCTTTTTTAATTGTGACTTTTTCTTCGAATAAAGAGTTTTTTATTTATTAATGACATGGTTGCGACAAGGGGTGGGCGGGGTCTAAGCCTTTAAAATGTTATCTCGAAATTTTAAATTGAGGTGGTTACAATTTTTAAATATACCGAAAATCCCAAGTATGTACCTCGCACACACATGGGGGAGGGGTCATAAAATGTATGTGACGCACGTTAAGCTTATATAATTTATAAAGATTTTTTTTTTCAGGCGATCGTGAAAGAGTCCCGTTCGGGGCGACAGTTCGTCAAGTTTATCAACATGTTGATGAACGATACCACATTCCTACTCGACGAGTGTCTCACGGTGACTATTAGTTATTGTTATTTTTAGGGTTCCATAGCCAAAGGGTAAAAACGGAACCCTATTAGTAAAATCCGTCTGTCAGTCTCCAGGTTGTATCTCAAGAATGGTAATAGCTAGAGAGTTGAAATTTAACAATATTAAAACAGAATATGTTTTAATATTGCCGCTATAACAACAAATACTAAGAACAAAATAAATTAAATGTTAAAGAGTGGCTCTCATACAACAAACGTGTTCTTTTATGGTTTCGTCCTATTGATACTAGATGGCGCAGCTGTAAGTTTACATCGATCTATCGACGCTATGTCGTTACCATTTAAAGCTGGTCAACTTTCAGAAAGATGTTTTCTCAATTATTAGCTATATACTGGTACGGAAACCCATCGTGTGCGAGTCTAACTCGCACTTGGCCGGTTTTATTTAATAATTTCTTTAGCGTTCTAGTTGTCATGTGTTAACTTGCAACAACTCAGATGCAAAACTTTTACTCAAATGATACTAGAAGCTTAATTTTTTTTTAGCTTAATAATAAAAAGATTGTATTTTTTAAATAATTTAAAAAATACAATCAATAGCATGCCAATTTAAATGTGTTAGCGTACAATAACTCAGATTTTGAAGAACGAAACATTCTCTCAAATAGCTAATACGAGTTTAATTCTCTTTTTGAGCTTCCGTGGCCTATCGGGTAGACCTTTGGTTCGCACAATGTTATAGAGTGGTGATATTAGTGCAATCGAAACTTTGAAAATAAAATTAGTTATTATAGACTTTATACTAACGTTTTTCTGTATATTCTCAGTACTTGAAGCGTATCCACGAGGCACAGGAGGCGGAGGCGAGCGGCGCGTCGGGGGTTGAGGCGCGCGCGCGGGCGCTCGCTCAGGACGAGCGACAGTGCCGGTCATATCTCACCTTAGCCAGGTAAGATTGTGTACGATATGTTTGATTCGTAACCAGTTGAGGGACCTACGTGTTGTGGTTGCGTGGTTAAACCCAGCCGACAGATAGGTTAAATTGATATAATTAGTATTTATTAAATTGCATGGAGATATATCAACAAACATTATACTTACATGCTAGGAATGTAAAATAAATAAAAATGGCAAGTGCTACACTAACTCCACTAGCTCCGATATAGATCTTGGCTTCCAAAGTATTATAGTTCAACTCAGTTGTCCGCGCGGCCCTATGTGTGGGTCAGCCTTCTTTACTACGACAATGCCTGCCACGTCACTATCACATGAATGAATGTTTTGTATACACAGGCACACGCACACATAGAGCCGCGCTCACAAATGAGTTAAACTATCTATACTTATCTAACTCCGCTGGCTCAGCGGCCCGATATAGATCTTGGCCACCAAAAAACAGTGTATAACAGTTCACTACATAATAAAGCATTATTATATTAAACCATTCACCTCCCAGGGAGACAGTGGACATGTTGGAATACCTGACAGCCGACATCAAGGAGCCGTTCCTTCGCGCCGAGCTCGTGGACAGACTCGCCTCCATGTTGAATTTCAACCTGCAGCAGCTCTGTGGACCTAAGTGCAACAACCTCAAGGTAAGCACTGTCCTTAAACCCGGCCGAATTTCTTATTAGAAAAATTAGGACGCGTGTCTTATGCCGTACAAAACCTATCAGAAATTTCGCATAGCATCCGGGGTCAACGACAAAACATGAACAAAACGTGTTCTGACAAAGTGTCCGAATTAACTGATCAGGAATTGCAGTGCGATCGGAATTAAACGCCTTTATTGGGTCTTCGTGTATGTCAGTATGTAACGAAGTAACAGAATCTAAGGAGAAACCATCTTTTAAAAAAAATGGCAGTTGTATGCAATCTTCTGAATACAATAATATAATCCTGTAAAAAACTGATGATGGAGTCGGAAGATGCGAACAGCAGGGCTAACATAGCGACCGAGTGTTTCTTTCTACAGCAAGATAGACAAAGTGACGTGACAGTTTATCCTAACCACTTTGTCTATACTTTCGTATTTCTACTGACGCTATGCAAGCCCTGTTGGCATTCATGTGATGGAATATGGTATTATAGTCGTATATGGGCTCCTTAGGAAATATTTAACTTGATCTACAATAGTTTGAAGGACTGACGTTGAAGCTGAAAGACAGGCACCGGCATTTAATTTTGATTTATTGACGTGTTTCGGCGTTTTAGAAACATCAAAGTTTCCATTACTACTTTCGCCGTAAAACTTGTAAGTATATGAGGGATACATAACCTAAAGTATATAGTTATCACTGAACTTGTTACGTTTACATACATTTTATATCCTAGCCATGTTATGATCTTTCCATAGGTCCGTCGGCCGGAGAAGTACGGTTGGGAGCCGCGGCGGCTGCTGAGCCAGCTGGTGGACATCTACCTGCACCTCGACGAGCCCGCCTTCCACGCCGCGCTCGCCGCCGATGAGGTAAGCGTAATCTTGTGACGTACGCGACGCCAAGAGGTGTGAACACGTGGCGTACGCGTATCAAGATGTGTAGACACGTGGCGTACGCAACGCCAAGAGTCGTGGGCGCGCAAACTACTTTTAAGTACACTTTGTTTTTTATGTGTGTACCAGCTAGTGGACATACACCTACTCCTCAACAGACCAGCCTTCCACGCCGTGGAAGTTATGTACGTGACGTCAAATGGCGTATGCGACGTAAAGTGGCGAACAAGTGGCGTGCGCGACGCACTTTTACGTTTACTTTGTTCTTTTTGGTATATGTCAAGGTTTCACAAAATTAAAGGTTTTGTTCACCAAATGTGGTGGCGTAGAAGCAAGATAGGCAAGATATCACGCGCCCGTAGCTAGCCCCAGAAGGCCTCGATCAAGAGCTGAAAAATATTCTTTTACATTAATTATACTAAATTTTCTAACGACATTGCGAGCTATATAAAATTTTTATTTAAACACTAATTTGAATTACAGAGATCATTCCGCAAGGAGTTGTTTGACGAGGCGGCGGTGCGTCTCGCGCGCTCCTGCATCAAGACGCCATTCGAGATCGAGCAGTTCAAGGCGCTCGCCAACAACGCATATCAGATCGCTAGTGAGTGTTATACTGTACTAGAACTTTGAAAATTAATGAAAGTAATTATTAATAGGATTATGGTCCTTGCATTGTTGATTTGCACTTTAAAAATGTGACGACCACGTCTACTCATTGCTGTCGTGTAGAATATTAAAACAAAAGCTAAATTTCCAAAAATAAATAACCCGACTCCATGAACAATTGCAATTTAAACATGAAGTTATGTGTATTTGTAGAATGGATATTTAAAGCCCTTCATTTTGATACTCGATCTAAATGGGCGGTAAAAAATGATTAAAAAGTTTTTTGAACCTCACAATTTTGATTTCAAAATCGGCCATTTTAATTTTTTTAATGTACCCACTGTCACTTACGCTATAAAGACGAATCTAACGATACCTCTTACATTAAAATCCATCAAGCAGAGCGAGCCAAAAAATTATACATACATACTATCGAAAAACAAAACGCGCCTTCTAGCGCAGTCGAGTAAAAAATTAACTCCATCCTTATATAATTTCATCTGCCGTTATATTAACACAGTATCATCGTTATTTCAGTATCAAACCAGCAGAAGAGCGACGAGTACGCGGACGCGCCGGAGGAGTTCCGCGACCCGCTCATGGACACGCTCATGACGGACCCCGTGCTGCTGCCCTCCGGCAAGGTGAGACACCCACTCACACATCCACACACGCACACACACAAAGCTGCAGTATTACAGGTGGTCTAAGTCGAAAGTAGCGTGTTGCCAAATTGTGCCCGCGTTTGTTGGTTCCCCGTCAACACTTCGGCGTCTTGTGTACGCAAGCGCTCAGGTTTGAGGATTTTTTTTTCAACAAAAAATGATAGGCGGTCACTAAACATGTATATGACATGTACACGACACGCACACATCTAATATGCCTAGAATAGGTTGTTGTATTTGTTTCAATAAAGTGAGGTCTATTCCAAATTTCATTTGAATGTCCCGCAAAGTATTAAGACAACTAGGTTGAAATGAAAATTAAGATGTTTTTAATATTTTTCAGGTGATGGACCGGTCCGTGATCCTACGACATTTGCTCAACAGCGCCACGGATCCGTTCAACAGACAGCCGCTCACTGAGGACCAGTTGCGTCCAGGTACTTCATATCGACTATTGTATTATATATAAGGTTCTGAATAGAGTAACAAAACTAAGTGATAATAAATTAGGGTAAAGAGTAGCAGCGCCGAAAGTGTAAAAAAAGTGTTATGTACCCATGTCGCTTTCAGCGTTGCTACTTCTACCGCAAACTATATAAGGGGTACAAACAAACCCAAAACCGTTTGTTTACCAACACCGTCAACCGAGATTATTTCGGCCGGATAAAATGCTATTTTATGATCTAGGCTATAGGTTTCATTTTTTAAGCGACATTGTTCTATCTTCGATGTAGTCGCCGTCATTAAATGCGTAGAGGAAAATGAAATCTGCAGTCTATTTAGTCTGTTTCATAACGCATTTTAACAGGCTGCAATATTCTCGTTCTTGGTTGACCGTGTCGCTGGACAAACAGCCTAAAGTGTATTTTACTGCTTACTTTGTTACACCTTGTATAAACCTCAATCCGATTTCTCAGACACTCAAGGCATACAATTACTAAACAATAGTTACTTATTTTAAACCACAATTAACATAATGTATTTTACAGCAACGGAGTTAAAGGAGAGGATATTGGCATGGCAACGCGACAAGAACGGATCAACCTCGACGTCCTAAGCTCTCAACACAAAGTCTGATGTATATACCTATATGTAGACTGGCCGGTTACACTGGCTAAAAATGGACTTGTCAACTTGAATGTGAGATTATTTTAATTGGTGTTTTGCAGTCAAAAACCGCCTAACGTTTTAACAACTTTGTACTTTATGGTATAATTTTATTCAGTTCTGTAGTATAACATCTAGCCCCTAGATACGTTAATGCTATTTCACATAGCCTTCTTTGATGAAGCCACTTGCTTGACAATAACTTATAGTAGATTATCATCTAGAGGGTCAAAGCTTAGGGCTTCAACATATAACTGCGATTTCGAATCGTAATGTCAATTTTATTATGAGTTTTGCCGCAGATGTTTGCGATGCGAATTTGCAGTTACATGTGGGAGCTTTTACGCCATTTGTCCACCAACACCGTCAACCGAAAACGAGATTATTTCGGCCATATAAAATTACACTGTGTGACATAGGTTTCATTTTGCTCTACGCCAGGAATGACGGCGACGTAATGGATGATAAATCAATGTTGCTAGAAAATATAACCTATAGCCTAAATCATAAAGTTGCATTTTATCGGTCCGAAATAATCTTGTTCTCGGTTGACGGTTGTGGTTGACGAAACGGCCTTAGGGTTCAATTATACGGAATTCGGAATATCGAAAATATAATAAATCAGATCGTTGATAACGAGAGCCACACTCTGGCTCTGTTTTGAGCCGTTTGTGAGTAGAGCTCTAGTACTCTAAAGCTGAAATATAAATCGAATAGTCTATAATGACACGATCACCTCTGATGTCCATTTTTTTTACCCCAAAATTCTATTTAAAATGGTCAACATTTCCAATGGTTTTTCAAAGTACGGAGTATTATACCAACATAACATTTTAAAAAATCGGGGTAGGCAAACTATGTATATTGCATCGCATGTTTGAATGTGGTGACGCGATAAGTGTTGTATGTATTACATTATGAAATCTCGCCCAATATGCCGTAAGAGGCATTTGAATTCCTTATGTATTCATAGGTTTTTATTCTAACATGCTATACTAAGAGCCGTGAGTTTAGGCACAGAAATATTAATATATATGTCTACAAAGTTCCATGTCTAAATTTGCCCATTGCCCATTTCGCTGTAAATATTTTATCTAAATTCAAAAGGCCTAAGTTTTACTTATATCCAAGGCAGGTTAGACTAAATTTTAGATTTTTATGAACTTAGTTTGAAAACAGAATCAAACAATAACATGAATAATGTAAAGCTAACAACAACTTTGTCAAAAAAGTCTTTGTTTATTCATTCAATTGTTATAATCCAAAGAAACAATATGTAAGAAAAGAAGTTTTTGATTAAAAGTTGCATATCTGATTTACTTGATAATCATATTGTGATAAATAAAGGATAAACGCGAATTGACACTTTAGCTTTCGAAAGTCGGTTAATAAATTATAGATCTCTTGGTCTCATAATAATAATTCATACCTGTAGTTAACATAAGTAATTTAGTTATGATCATTACAGTATGTATACTGATTGTGTTTTAAATTTAATCGTATATAATTAACATTAGTAAAATGTGCCCAACTTTAAATTAAGAAGTTTAAAATATGTATAAAAAGAATTTATTTTTTAAAATTAAAAATTGCACATAAAAATTAGTTTTATTGTTTTAGTTATGTTAGAACTGTATGTTAATCTATATGATGTGATTTGTTCCTTTTATTTTAAACGTGTTAATCTATAAAGGTTCTATAATAAGCAACATAATCTTTAAAATAATCTGCATTTTAATAAAACCCTATCATGTAAGGATTATAGGGAAAGAAAATATAAGATATATCAGAAAATCTTACTTCTTCAGTCACTGCCATATACATTTTTTATATATTAATATAGATCAGGCATTCCCTATTCTATTTATGTTTCATTGTATGTTTTCACATATACATCCATATTATAATGTGTCCTGTAATACAGTTTTATGTTGATATGTCAATAAAAATATTAAACTTTACGCTATTTCTTTTCATTTATTCATTTTTTATAAGGAAACAAAATAATGTATATAAAGTTTTTATTATTATAGCATCCTAATATTATTGTCGTTTACTTATAATAATCCGTTAGTCGATTGCATTCCCAAATTTTAATTTTTTAGAGGTATAAAATTTTACAGATCACAATATTTTTCTATACACTTTTATATAGTACAGTTTATTTAAAAGCTAACAAAAATTCAAATTTTTAACTATTTATTTTTATTTTAAATTATTTGTTTATTGCATGAAACTATAACAAAATTCAATTCATGCAAAAAATAAATAATTTGAAAATATTATGGAAGGTACATAATATTTTCAAATACATAAAACTTTTTTTATAAACTATCAGTGATTATAGCTATGAAGCTCATTTTATAATATTTAACATCAAGACCTTACCATTCATACCTCTACAATAAAATATTACACATGGTAAAAAAAGGGTCATGTTTATTCTAGTAAAAATGCAATCACATTGTGATTAAAATGCAACTCTTCTCACAACAAACAGAGCTTTGAGGACCAATTTACATAATTTCTTTTCAATATAAATATAGTTTTAGTTCAATTCCCGTGGCAGTACAATATACTTACCAAATATTTTTATGTGTAAGTTCAAAATTAAGTTTATTACAATACTGCCAATTGGTAAGAAATTATGTGAATTGGACTTCCCAGTCATCATAAACAATATTAAATCATTGGTTTAAAATTGCAATTATTGTATAACTAAATCGAATGCCACTGCATTCTAACAAACACTAGCATAAGTAGGTGAATGACTAAGTACAACAAAACATAGCCAAAAAGTGAGAGGTAGCTACACATGAGATTTCTATTATACTGATTCTTATATGCCAGTAAAAATGCACAACCATTTATCAGAAACATTTTGATGAGGCCATATTATAAATTGATATGAAGATATAATACCATATTTTTGTATAGTTAAATAGTTTTACAATAAGGAAGACTAGCATTAGGTAAGATAATATGAAATCAAAGGTTATATAATAAAGCTGCATTATAATTTTTTAAACTTAAACAATATGCAGTTTATACAACAAAAAACAGTCTAAATTAATTAAGTACATAATTATTTCATTTTAAATTATATTTTATAATGCTCTTAAAAGAAAAGGTAATCTATTAGCGAAGAAACATGATATCATATACAGCATTCCAAAATAAAAGTTTAGCCTAGCAGTCTGTCTCGGTACATATTGCATGGTCTCTGGCCTCCTGAACCTCCTCTCAATTTCGAATGCCCTCGGCAATGTCAGCATAGGCAAAAGGAACCAAAATGAACAGCGCACAGATGCCACCACAAACATTATGTAAGGAGTAAATAGCAAAAATGCAAACAACAAGTAGGAAGCAGTTTCACCTATCAGTATAGCCAAAGTTACAATTTCAGCTTTGCTATCGGCCTCCAGATCCCTGGTGTTGTTGCTGTGTAAAATGGCCTCAGTGTTAAGTGCTAACGGAACGGCATAGTAAATTATAGGCCAGTCCACTCTTCCAGTTTGTGCTAGAAACGAAAAGACAACTGACACTGGCCCAAAAATAACTAGCACGATGATGTCACCCAGTGCAATGTACTTTAATCCTATACCACCAGTATACAAAAAAGAAGATGACAGCCCTCCAAAGTACACTAACGCCAAATGCTCCATTCGGGCAGGTGATAAAATAACTAGCATAACAAAGAATGCACATCCAGCCATATACAAAAGAGCACCGAGGGATACGACTTCATCAATACTTAAAATATGATCCACTAAAGTTCTGTCGTCCGACTTCCGATTGTCGATACCCTTTACGAAATCGAAATACGTATTTACTACATTGCCAGCGCAGTGGACGGGTATTACAGTAAACAGGGTAACCATCAATGTGACCCAACTGAATTCACTCTCCCCCGGTAGACGGTACGCTAGCGCGGCTCCGAGAAGAGTTGGCAGTAGGCTCCCGCTTAGTGACCACGGTCGAAGTGCTAACACGTAAGTACGAACTTTCATCAATGGATTGCGCGGTGGGTTAACTTTTTGTTTGGGCGGTTGCAGAAGATTTCCTTCCGCCGTTGGAGTCTCGTCGGATTTCGTGAAGGTTTCCATTTCCGTCTGTACTATGTTCTGCGGTAGCACTTATTAGCGTTGCGGTACAAATCCATAGGAAACAACTTTGGTGATTCGCACGCACTTGAGCTGTTTACTTTGCTAAACTTAATGATTTATAAAGAAATTATTTA
The DNA here is from genome assembly GCA_026546445.1 of Cyclargus thomasi. Lineage (NCBI taxonomy): Eukaryota > Metazoa > Arthropoda > Insecta > Lepidoptera > Lycaenidae > Cyclargus > Cyclargus thomasi. The sequence continues at coordinate 505,078 of JAOTAV010000007.1, forward strand.
TGAATAAATAAAGGCACAATTTTTAGAAAATAAAACCAAACTGTAAATTGTGGTTGTCAATTGTCAATGTCAGATTTTCAACACGTCTCGGAAGTTGACATGTAGTAGTTTTTGCTTTGATGAATGCATAGATCAAACTAAAGAGACTTTTTGTAGTATTGAGTTTTGACAGAGGCTATGAGGATATAACTTATAAACGTCCAACTCTCTCAACATTCAAACTGAGATAAGGCTTGATTCACAGGGAAGTGTAATAACTGTTGCACTGTCTAGGGCACTTCTTCTTCTTAGCCAGTGCCTCGCCGTTTAGGAGTTCGCGCCTACCTTTAATCTTGGTATCATGACTTAGCGTACTCGTATAGCAGAAAAAAAACCACTTGACCTTGCCAATTGACAGATGCTGTCAACTTGACATTTTCTGAAGACGAAGAAGCACAAGTGTTATTACTTTTTTCTTAGATGAAGAGTAGTACTTTTTTACTTAATATTGTGTATTTTGCTAGATAAAAGTAAGTACAATTTACATATATTCATTCCAGTTACACAACTTTGTAAATAGCCAAATCATGAAACCAGAATTTCACCAAATAGAATACTGAGTATTTTGAGGTTATGACAATCAAGTAATGAATTGATAATATTAAGTTTTCAATTTAAAATAATTTAATTTAATTTCTACTTCATTTACTAACTCAATAAATTTTTTGGAATTAATTTGTATCAATACAAAGGTATTTTTATATGCGATTTTGTAATGTTTACATGTTAATAAAAAAAAACAAACATTGAAAACAAGTAACAACTTAGAGTATGTGGCATAAATATTTAATAGTTTTTTATACATTCTGAATTTTTATTACTGCAATAGCTGCTCCTCTTGCTGCATCACCTCCAGAGGTAAATTCCAAAGGCAAGCTATAATAATGCTCGACAGCTCTCTGTAAAACAGCATTTCTAGATAGTCCTGAACCATTTCCAACTATTCTCTTTATTTTGGCCTTTTGTAATATTTCTTTTGGCATCATGCAGTGCAAATTCTCAATCAAGCTCTCACACAGAGATTTAAACACTGAAGCCAATTGAATGTTTGACAAATCAATGTTTTCTACACTAGCTTTACTTGTTGGTGTATGCCTTTCACCAAGCAATACTGGTGAGATCTTCATACTTGAATCGGGAGCATTTAATCCGAGGGCAATAAGCTTTTCCCAAACTTTAGATTGTGGAATGTGAAAACCAAATTCCAACATCCATTGCTGAAGCATTTTTACAAATGTTGCTAGAACATTTCCACCATTTAAAGAAGCTGCCACCACTAAATATTTATTATCAAAGTATGGCAAGTGCTCAATAGTATTGCATCCCAAATCTGATATTGAGTCTGAAACAATAGCGAGTTGGGCTGATGTCGATATATTCAAAACTGCATCTTGCTCAGTCTCAAGAGTAGAAATTATAGAACATTGGAGATCACCCATGGCAACACCAACAGGGGTTCCTTCTGGGATGCCATTCCACGAGCTCTTTAAAACCCCCGCAGCTTCTCCACACTTAATGATTTTTGGCAAGAGATTTACTGGAAAATCTATAGAGTTCAAAATGTCTGTATTCCACTCATTTTGTTCAGTATTAAAATAACCCCAACTTGCAGCATTCTGGTCTGATATAACTGGAGTATCTAAATCACAGAGCATGGCAACAACAAAGTCTTGTACTGTAGCTGAACAGCAGAAGTTCTTAAGTTTTTCAGGTTTATGCTTCAACATCCATAAGAGTGTGGCACATCCATATCCAGAGTAGCACTTGAGGTGAGAGTCTGGTTTTGGAAGGGTCTCCAAGAATTCAGGCTTGCATCTTGTATCCTGCCAAGTGTATAAAGCCGACAAGTTTTCTCTTATTGCATCAAAGCGCATGACAACACCTTCCTTTTCTACCTTCTCCCATGCCCTGAAAAAAAAAATTATAATGTGTCGAAAACAACTTAGCTCATAAACGCAAATGGTCCCAAAAAAACTCATCAATCTTCTAATAACAGTGACAGAAAACAATTAATTTGAAACACTACTTAAAATACTTATACATATATTTAAGTCTAAAATAGTACCACTTCCACTTATTAGTCTCATTACCTGTTCCTCCACAAAACAACTCCATGCATCTGGCCACAGACGCCAATCCTGTTCACGTGGCGCAATAAATCTCTTGGCAGTCTCGACACGCAGTAGTGGACCGCTGACACTATTTTGGGAACATCCTGCTTGTTCCCTTCTATCCCCTGATCGCTGGGTATATTAGCCGCCGTATCCTTGTTCTGCTTCGCCAGGAGCTCTTTCGTGATCGGATCGTAAATGCACACTTTTACGGACGTAGTCCCGATATCCATGCCCAGGATGTACGCTTTTTCCGTCATCTTGAACTGTTAACTCGTAACTTGAGTGTTAGCTGGGGATTATTTGTTTGCTCCGAGCGTCGCGAATTACCGATACAGCGTAATCGCAAGTGATCACGGAGCGACTACGTACACTGTCAGTCGCGGGAGAACTAATGTGGGTGGCGCGCGTTCGCCGCTCGGCACAGCGTTCGTCTGGTAGCCGTGTTACGTAAACTTTTAATTATCTCAGTATCAACAATGTTATCGCACATTATTTATCGGCTAATATAAGAATATTATATTCCTTATATTCCTGGGTAGTTACCGGTTATAATTAAATAATAATTAAATTATCGTTTAGCGAAAATACGTCGCCAGTTTGGCGCTTCTGGTACATTAGTCTCGCCCTGCCTCCGAGCAATCAATGTCTACAATATATTTTCCTGCACAGCATAAATTATAATATTTTGAGTCGCAAATAAAATGTTTTATCTATATATTTCCAGCGAATCTTCATTATGAATTTAACCTTTTGTGATTAACAGGCTTAATCTCATCGTTCCGTAATCTTTTATAGTCCCTGTACGACTAAGCAAATACATTCGTCCGTGTTCATAATTATGGCGATTCAAATAATTTGTTAAATAGGCAAATAATAAAATATTTTCGAGTAAGAATTACAAATAACTCTTTGATACATTTTCATCAGACGTCGTCTATCAATAAGCCAGCAGCTACCGAGCAGCATGATAAATGCTCTATTAGTTTTGTCGTAGCATAGACCAATTATGTCGTAGTAAACTTTTTACTGCATTGCGGTTAGAGAGTCAGCGTTCTGGGCTATTAGCGTTCAGATTGATTTTATCGTTGGAATAACAGCTAACGACTCATCAAATGGCTGTCGTGAGTAAAGTCACGTATGGCATCAGCTGATCTCTCCCCAGTCCGCAGTTTACGAGTGATTCACATTTTATTAAAATCTAGCCAAGTCCGAAAGGACTAGGAGCGTTCGACGAATTGGCTTCGGTACATCCTGGTGGACTAGTAATTAAAAAAATCCTATATTTTTTGTTTCTTCTACATTACTCATTCAGTAGATTATTTTTAAACATTCTTTGCACTGAAATGTCACTTCTCAAATGCCGCTACAAATTAACTGTCTGATCGGTGATCCCTAGAAAAGATGGCAACAATCCATAATGTCCGCTGAAATTAACGTTTAACGTTAAACATTTATAAAATTATATTTATCAAACAACACAAACTATTCTAAAGATAGACTACTCTCTAGCTGAGATGAAAAATAACCGGCGTAATAATAGTTTGAAGACTTGTTATTATAATTGCTAGGAATACCTACCATACAAGTTAGAACCATACTACCATATAACCATACAACCATACAAGTTACAACGAACTAAACGTATCGTACATCTTACAATATATTAATAAAGGGGAAAGATTAGTGTTTTGTATGTTTGTTACGAATAAAATCAAGAAGTACTGTTCCGATTTCAAAAATTCTTTCAGCGTTAGATTGCTCCATTATACAGTGACATATTATGCTATGATAATATCTAGAAAATACGCCAATTGCGGGTGGGGCTTACATACAAATGGCTCCATTTTTTTTACGTACAAATGGCCGAAGGAAGGACGCTGTGACCCTTGCGTCACTGCGACCCTTAAGGATCTATTGTGACTATGGCTCCATATACCGGTTAACTTTGAATTTAAGATACTTTTTATTCCGATTAAATGCTCAGTGGGATGAATCATTCCCACGCGGGCAAAGCTGCGGGATAGTATACTATATATTTTAGTTCGGTGTTGGTTCATATAGGGAAAGCAACTACAATATTATAAAAGTAACATAGCACACGATGCCTACGTAGTATTTTGTATGTTTGATTGATAGATATACGCGTAAATGATGCAAGAAGCGTCGCACTTATTGCAACATTATTCAATACAGCTATTATATTCTTAGAAGTTAAAGCTATAGCTATTCCTAGAATAGCTACGATGTCTAAAGTTATCAATCCTTATAACTTCATATAACAGAAAAATAGCTTTTACTCATTATATTTATCATGAAATGGATCCAATGTCGATGAATTTATTCATGAACTTGAGTACGATTTCCATGCCGTATCGTAAACATGAAAATTGTTTTCAACACTGTGAAGCAATCGATTTACAAATACACGTCCGAACGCTTGTTTCATAATCTTTTAGTGTGCCATTTTGAAAGATCTAAATCACTGACCTTATGCTGAAAATATTTAACACCAAGAAGCAAAGATGATAAAATCAGTAGGGTGCTCGTCAAAATTTGACCGAAAATAATATTCTAAATATTTGACTTATTTCGTATTTCTAACACAATCTAATTCTAATAAATTCGGAGCAAAAAAGCACTGAAAATTTCATTACACTTTTATTCTGTGACGAATTCTAGAAACTCGGTACCTAGGCGCGTGATTACTTTTCCGCTACAGAGCTGTAATGTATATATTGAATTATATAAGAGTATCTGCACTGGCAAAAAAAACAAAAAAGTATATACAAAAAAATCAAGGGGGCGGCGAAACTGTATACTCCCAGGCGGCCGATACCTACGCAACTGGATAAAATTGTCAAATATAAAACTGCTACAATGTTATTTTACGTTTACCGTTTCTGGTCGATAGCCGCAGCTCCGTAGCCAAGCTGAGTGAGAAGCTCGCCTAATTACTAGTTGGCTCCTATTTCCTGGATATGTTTTCATGAAGGTTGTACACTCTCGCCGAAAGCTCTCGTGCGAGAGTGTCGAGGCTAGGCTTGCTAACTCCAAAAAAGACATTTCTAGGATTTCCCAGCTCGACTTGTCTGTATTAGGCGGGACACAACAGGACTCTGTACGAGGCTGCTGCCATTTACACTCTCGCTCTCGGGCAGTGTCGTTGAGTTTTTGCTGACAACGACAATATACCTCATATTAACACAAATTATTATTAGATTAGACATAAAGCTAACAATACTATGCCCCTTATTCATAAAAATATTTAAACAGTGTTTCTCTAATCAAGATTCGCAGTCTTTTTCTGGAGTAATGAAAACGTCATACGACAGAAAGGGACCTTGATTAGTTAAACACTGTTTAAATATTTTTATAAAAATTTGATTTTTTAACAAAATATACTAAACCGAATTTTATAGCAATTCCTTTGCAATATTGCTATTACGACCATTTTAGGTCCCCTGATAGTCTATTCATTTGACAGATGCAACTTTATTCGACAGATGTTGTATGGAGAATCTGTCAAAAAAGTTGTGAATAGCCTAGCAGAAATTTTAACAGTAAGCGGTGAAACAGGCCCTAAAACTTTTTTAAGCGAGCCAGTTAGTCGGCACGTGGCATCATCGCTGTCATCGTTAGCTATTTTCGCTTCATTTCTATTACTTACATCATAGAGCTTACATGAAGAAAAATTTGGAATAAACAATTTGTTATAAACAAACTCAAGCGTGGTTCGTTAGGCATGTGTTTACAATATAAACACATTCCTTACTAATTCGTGCTAAAATTGCTGTTGCGATGCCTAAAATATGATATCTCTAATTTTTCTCAAAACTTTTTACCTTAGGCACGGTACTTAGAACACTTATATGATTTAAGCCGATTGAATAAATGGTTCTCGAGTTGCTGTTCCTCAACGGTTCAATTCAACGCACTTAAAATAGAATTATAGACTTGTGCACCGTGGAGTGAAACTCGGACTGGAGTGAACAGCTTACGACTATTGGTTGCCGCGTGTTCCAATTTCAACTTAGATTTTTCTATGGTTTCATATCCAGAGTAAAAATGCTGTTGCGGATTCATTATTGATTTGATCTTTTGTTGTGGATAAAGAATAAATGTACCTTCGAAGAAATTGATACATAGCATAACAATGTCAACAGACAGACCTACATCGTTTAATGAATATTTGTCGAAATATGTCAATTTAATTTAAGTCGTGATCTGTCAGCTGGGTTTGAGAAAAACGCGACCAACTAATTTAGATCCCGCCCAGACATACTTAAGTGGCATACGCTTTAAAGCGATTCTAATTTGCGCTTAAATCATTAGCTTGAGCAGTTCCGACTTCCGAGTAGCAAACACATATAATGTTAACGTTTCATTTGAAGAGATCTTTCAATAAACTTTTATCTTATCAACCAATTTTCATAGGGATAGTATATTGTCAATACAATTCATCCTATGATAAGATTGTGAGATAAGGTTCGATAAGGTTGATCAACTTATTAAATCAGCAATAAATTTTTGTAAATTCGTTTACATAGTAAAAGTTTTATTTACTCACGAACATTGTCGAATTAGTAATTATAGGGGACTACAAATTGTGGTTAAGTTAATTTAATTATAACTTTTTTGTTACAGGCTACGTACACTATGAGCAAAAAAAGCAAAAAAACAGATAATACCTCTGAGATGAATGCATCACAATCTGAAACGGTTGACATTGAAGAAAATATTACAACAGAAAAAAAATCTAGGAAAAGAAAAAATAATAAAGAATCTTCAGATTTAGTTAACGAAAATCCAATCACAGAAAATGTAGAAACTCCTGTTCAAGAACCTATGAAGAAAGAAAAAAAAACAAAGATCAAAAAGAAGGTAATTGAAAGTATTAATCAAGACAGTGAAGTCACTGAAAATCGAAATACATCAGCCCTAACATCTGAAAAATTTACGTCTAAAGAGCTGGTAAAAGAAACTCAAGTAGAAAAGACCAGCAAAAAGGACAAGGTAAAACATAAAAATAGTATAAAACATAATAATCAAAACAAGAGTAAAAATAAAAAAATAATTTTTGAGGAAGATACAGGTGAAGCTATAGAAGTTTCGAAAAACAAATCAGAAAAAAATGATAGTGACGATCTCAAGGAGGACGACGTAAAAGACGAAGATATTGATCAGTTCTGCAATGAAATAACTCAAGAAGACAATGCGCAATACGAAAGCTGGGTGCAGCTAATTGAAGCTAAATTAAAAAGTAATAAATCAAAGTCAAAGACATAAACCACATTGCAGGTGTCATTATTATCCTTGTTCAAGGGTGCATTTCATTAATAAGGGGTATACTATACGTGCATTTACCCTAAGGCCATTGGGGCTATATAGCCCGGCCAAGCGTTCCTTGATAAATGATAAAAGAATACAAAAATATTTTTTAGATTCCGGCCAGTAGTTCCTGAGATTAGCGTGTTCAAACAAACAAAAAAACAAACTCTTCAGCTTTAAATCTATTATAAATAGCTATAAAACTGTAAAGTTCGTATCTGTCTCGTATGTAGAGTTCACTGTAAAAGTGCAGCACTGAAAGTAAAAAAAATTTTTTGTAGTTTGTATGGCAAAACTCATATTGCTGGGACGCTTGCCCATACAAATCACAAAAAAAATTTTGCTTTCAATGTAAAAGTCAGACTAATCTTTATAAAAGGAACACGTATACACACCCTAAAGTATTATCACTCACTTTTGTTACAGTCTATAAAAAATATATCGGGTTTTCATTCCTGACGCTATAGCTCCAGAACGCACAAACCGATTTGCACGGTTTTGTATGAGAGTTGGAATGCCAAAAAAGACGCGTAAAGACAACTCTCAATAGACCGTCGCGTCGGGTCCACTGGACTTATTTGCACAATACCGCATGTTCCAGACCGAATTTTCGATATAACGCTCGAGTGTTGCGGCCCCTGTCTTCTGTTATCAAGGTTCGATTTGGAAGCAAGTAGCCTCCCTAGGAGACAGCTTTCTCTTTAGATAGATTAGATATGGGATATCTCACAGGGACTCCCATCAATTGCTACGGCAAGACACCAGCTTGCACGGAAGAGAGAAGCTCAAGTCTTTCGCCAATTCAACTAGCTTGCTATTTCTTTGCCCGAGCGATCTCCGTCTTGTAGGACTAAGGTAACTGCACTGGATCTTTTCAAGCCAGGATAGCAAACTAGTCTCTTTCAACTATCTTGGCTTGCTGACACTGGCTTGTCTACTAATTTACTAAGATTACTCATATGCTTAGAATAGAAGCAAGTTTTGTCTACACAAAGCGAGCACGAAATACTAGCTTAACAGCCCACTAGCTTAATATCCTGGCTAGCACAATTTTTTATTCTGTTGTCTGGTGGCTTAAAAAACTGGCTGCGTGTAGGCGTAGCACTCCTACTTACCTTCTTACTTTATACGAGAAGTTTATTTGCTGGCTGAGCCCAACCAGGGACGTAATATAATATTTTATTTTAATTAAAGTGTCATACTATGTTTTTTTAGCTATAATTTGTTTTAAATGTGCATTTTTTTTTTATTCTAATGAGAAGATTTAGAAGAAGCGCCTTAGTCTCTTAAATCGATGACAATCGATAATTTACCACTTACAGAATAGTGTATCTACCACTGTTCATGGCTTTTTTCCTTACATTTAAAAAAACGGTCAAAGTCACGTCGCCGATGACGCCGCTGATTAGTCCGATGATGCCGCCGCCACCGACCATTATTTTTACCGCTTTCAAAACAATGCTTCATAATACTCAAGGTTATTGCTTTTTTGCGCTTTGTAAAAAAAATTACGTCAAATGTCAAATAATAAAACTGTCACATGTTAGTTGTCACGTGTCAAAATAGTACATTTTTAGGTTAGTTGATAGATGAAAAACGTAAAATTTTACACAAGGATATCATACAAACCTTTTATTTGTGATATCATACGAGAATGACTAGATTTGCCAGAGCAAAGGGCTCTAAATCTTCTAACGTAAAAACTGCAGAAGACAGCACACCATGGGAAGTAATGAAAGAACAGTTGCTAAAGTCAAAACAAGAAAATGAAGAATCACATAAACGAAAAGAGGTAAAGCTTATTTATTTCATTGGAAAGTTAATTTTACTATTGATAGAAGCTGAAAATCTTGACTGAAGTTTAGGTGTTACTATTATATTATACAAATTTAGGATAATAGAACAACTTTAATTTTTGATCTTGAATAACGAAACGTATTATAAATGATAATGTTTATTCGATTTAACAATTTACTTATAGCGTTATCTTCTTATTTATTAGGCAGAAGAACAAAGAATTGAAAATTATAATAACTTCCTGAAAGAGCACAAGAAACAAAAGAGAAAAGCAACATGGTGTGAATTTCCAGAGGTGGAGCAACCGAAAAAGTCCAAAAATGATGTCAACGCATCGACAGTACAAGTTGAAAAGAAAGATAAAAGTAAGAAGAAAAAAAAGAAGAATATTGTAACTGAAACAGAAGCAGAAGCATCAAAAACCAGTAACCAAAATGAAGAAGTTGAAACTACAGAGAAAGATCCTGCGCATCAATCAAATGAAGTTAAAATAAAAAAGAAAAGCAATAAAAACAAAAAGCCTACAACACAAAACGAAGAACCCACAAATGAAGCTATTGAAAATGAAACTGTAGCTCAAAACAATGTTCAAGCACAAAAAGTGCCTAAATCTAAAAAGAAATTTCAAAATGAACCAAAAAGAAGAAAAGCCATAAATGATAAAAGTTTTGAACTTATTATCAACGGTAAAGAAGTAGAACTGGTTAGGTTTGATGGATTTCCCATTATGAAAAAAGATGCTGAAAGGCTACAGGAACTGAAAAATAATATGATCAAGAAAGGTATACCCAAAAGTGAAGTCCAGAGAAATATGAAACTAGAGAGGCGACGGGCAGAAAAAGCTTTAGCTCGGATGAAACGTGAGGTCTGCTACAACTGCAGAAAAGGTGGTCACAATCTGTCAGACTGTCCAGATTTAAAATCAAACATACCAGGGAAGGAGGCAGCAGAAGGAGTGTGCTTTAAATGCGGATCTACTGAGCACAGACAGTTTGAATGCAAAGTACAAAGAGACAAGGAGTTTAGATTTGCCACATGTTTCATCTGTAAGGAGTCTGTAAGTAAATAATAAAAAAATGTATACATACTTTCATTTTAATAATACAAATGCATAGTGTGTGTCTGTCTGTTAGCCCTCCTGCCAGAATCACCAAGATGATTTTGCTGAAACTTGGTATGCAATTACTTTGAGTTGCGGGAAAGGACATAGAATACTTTTCATTCCAGAAAAATGAATGTATCCCATATCTTATGTCTAGTATCCATTATATTGCACCATTTTTTGTTAATTTTATTATAGTAAAGTGCATTATTTCTACAAAATGTTTCTATTCTATTCAGGTAATTTGTGTGTAGTAATAATTTATTTATTTTCGTACATTACAGGGCCACATAGCACGACAATGTCCTGACAATCCAAAGGGTCTTTACCCAAATGGTGGGTGCTGTAAGCTCTGTGGAGATGTTACACATCTGAAGAAAGACTGTCACACTGTAAGTTTTATCTAAAATTTTTTACTATGTACTGACATTTTGTCAAGTGACTTTTCAGGATGTGCAAATAATTTAAGTATTAAACTTATCAAGTTCAGTTCAGTATATTTAAAAGAAATGAGTATTAGTGTTTAATAATAACCTTAGTTTGTCATTTTTAAAAGTGGAGAAGAGAAAGCTTATCTAAAACTTAACTGTGTCAAACTTTTGGAGACATCTAGCATACAATGTATTAAATATGGAATGGGTATTCCTTTCCAGAAATATAAATGAACATTTGATATTTACAGATTAAAGAAAAGAAAGAGGAGACATCAATAAAGTTGCCGACGTTAAATAATGATGTTGAAGACATTGGTTTTAAACCGGCGACAACGAACAATCAGCAAATTGAAGTGAGGAAACCCAAGAAAATTAAATTTTGAATATGTGTCTGTAAATATACTTTAATTATTATCTGAAGGTTTCTGTTTTGTAGTCTTTTGTTAAAAATAATTTTCTTAATTTTTGAATCTATTGATGTCCCTCTATTAATTTTTATTCCATATTTGAAACACTTACCAAGCCAAAGACAACCTTAATAGGCAGAGAATAAGTAACTACTATCAATAATTATATAAAATATTTTAAGTACAGGGATTAGTAAAAAAACACTGCATTAGCCAAATATTTATATTTTCCAATTTCTTACTACCAATGAATTATATAAAATGCGTCCTCTTACAATGTTGTCTAAGAATTGATAGGTGTGGTAAGAAGATATCTGTTCATATTGTAAATAATCTTCGACATGACGGCATACCAAAATGGCTCTTTGGCGTATAACTCGCTTTGACCTATTTTACTATTGATGAAATTAGTTAGCTGTGTGCCTGTAAAAAGGTACAGAGAATAAAAACGCTTTTGTTGTATGGAAAACCTCTACTGATCTCAGTTTGTACGGATGTCAGTGGAGCCTTTTTTTTTTTTGAGGAAAAGCGTTACGCATCCCCCGCCCCCCGCGAGGGCGGCGGGCAGGGGTATGTTGGCCTCTCCCCGGCTTAGGACGCCGGGATTTTACCGGCTAAAACCCCCCCATGCCCTCCTTCAGCGCTACACGCGGATGGACGCAGGGACGGTACACACTACCGCATCCATCACAGCGCTTGACGCTTCCGGCATCTCTCCTATTGCGCCAGTCTTGGCCGCCGCCTACCAGCGCAGAGAGGCTCCCCGGACACCATGGGAGCCTTCCTTCTCGGGGCCCTCTGATGTGGGCAGTGATCCCCCGATCAACCGCCCACGGGCCTACTCAGTAAAGCCTACCATAAACATTTTATTTTCATTTTAGTATTTGTGGTTATGGTAGCATCAGAAATACAAAATCTACGGAAATTTCAAGTCTCTAGCTTAGGAATACTCACTTCCGTTGCTTGGTTTATTGAACTGGTTCTTGAAGTTGTACTTGGGTCGTTCTTGGAAGTCCACATCCAGGACAAACCGGCCTATCTGGTAGTAAATGTTATATCTCGTGTCTCGTTGCGCGTTCAGTAGCGCGTACACACGGATTATGGTTCTACCTGTAGAAAAATAATATTTTTTAAGAACCAGAAAAAAATTAAAATAGGCATATTTAAAATTTTTTTGTGACTCGAACGGCAAACGAACGAATCGAAATGCCGCGTCTTACTGTAACATAAAAACGAAGACATAAGTGGATGAAGCAGACAACTAACAGATAAATGAAAAAAAGTGACCCGAAAAATTATTTAAAATAAAAATAATGTTGGTTTGATGTGTAGCTAGATAGACAATGAAATAGGTAAGTTATAAGATTTGTCAAAATTTTATGGGAAAAAATTATTATATACTCGAAGGTTGTAAAATGCTAGTTGTCCGCTTCTTCCACTTTTGTCTTCAAACGTGAAATGATGTGGTTCGATCGCTTGAGTCAGTCTTCGGTTTCGGAGTAGGCCGTCCAGCATGGACGTATATAAGGGACTCCTGAGGGTGCTAGGGGTCCGAACCCCCCTCCCTCTCCATTGCAATCTGTCTGTATATACTCTTATTATGTTGCGACAGTCTATGGGCGACGGTAGAGGCTTTCCATCAGGAAGCCTGTTTGCTCTGCTTATTAAAAAAAAACACTTTTTGCTGCTGCGAAACTCTTCACAGGCGAGTTCGACTCGTACTTGCCCACTTTTTTTCGTTAGAACCCCCCTCATCAAAGCTATATATATGCCCGTGCCCTCATGACTCTGAATTATAAACAGGCCGTTGTAATCCATGACCTATGGGCGGCAACGTCCTAGCCTCCTAAGAAGGCGGCGAATTTAGTAGGGACCATAGCGTAAAATTGAAACAGAGCAAGTTGACGGACCGCCTACGTCATTTAATTGGAATGTGTGAATTCTCTGTTAGAAGTTTTTGTGTGCCGGCTGGGTTTAACATAACTTGAACATTTTACTTAGATCTGAAAACTATCTCTGTTTCGACTGTTAGGGTGGCAGAATTAAAGTGAAGAGGTAACGGACAGACAGACTTTCATGATTATTATATATGTATGGACACTTACCATAGTCGATCTCTAATGCGTAAAGGGAATCTATCGGTCTGTACAGGACGTAGCCTCTGCTGTAAGCCATAGTGTTCAGCGTATACTTGGAGCAGTTTAGCTGGAAGTTTATCACGCGGTTGTCCGGGCTCAAGCTGAAAATTGAAATTATAACACTTTTAAACAGCTACTCTACAGCCAGTTTAGTTTCTTAGATATACAGCTTAGTATACTACTAATAGTCTATAACTGCAGTTTTGAGGGGTTTCATCAACTCATTTACCTTAAAGGTTATTGTAGACTCTATACATACATATATCTTTAGGTATTCGACAAAAAGGTGCATAGAATATGACGAAATTCCCTAAACGAACAGCATCACCAAAATGATCAGAATGAGCTTGAGTATTTATAGCACTTTAATTCTTGGCGGGAATTTGTTTTATCTGAATTTTTTTCAAGTCCATTATCGAACAAGCTGCCGCTACCCATTAGAGATGATGAGAAGATGAGAATAACAGACGTAACTGAATTATGACTGCGCTCTCGGCATTCTGATGCCATAATTTTAACGTATTTTGCGTTTACTAAGATTTTATATGGGATTTGTACAGCGCCATCTAGCGATGCTCACCACACACCTAAAAATCTTGTATAAAATCTTAGTAAACGCGTAACGCGTTTACGGTCAAATGTTTAAAACAAACTACCATTCGGTTTTCTGACTCATTCAAGATTTTCGATTACTCGTATTTAGAAACTTTATCATTGATAGATTCAGTGGATCCGGCAGCGACGTTAGTTGGATATCACTGCAGTGAACTTTCGAATTCTAGTCAAATGGACATCGCGAATCAGCCCACAAATGGGGATATAGTTGAACAATCGATCACAGCTGATACGTGCCGTCCAATGTTGAACGTGGATTAAACGCAGACAAAAGATACTTACATGAAATTTGAAGCCGTGCAATTGCTCAAACCGGTCACGTTGTTCTGAGAGTTAAAATACTTTAGCGTGACGAAGTCTGCGTCGAAGTTTTCGAGGTAAAGAGGGTCTAAAGGTGCCACCCCAAGTCCTGGTATACCGTCTGTGATAGCGTTGTACGCGGCGCTGAATGCCGCTGCGCGGGACGAATCATCTGTAAGGCGGAAAATAGGTTTTAGGGGTATATTCCTGTGGTACCCACAATAACCCTCAAACTCGCACTTTCTGAGAACGGCCAATATAAATACAAGGACAGAAATGGCGCCTGGTGACGGCCTTGACTGAGCATGTTATCTCGCTCGGTCCGAAGATCTTCCTTTTCGTCGCCTACATTGCAACATTCCCATCGGCCACCAGGGTGGAGGGGCTTGAAGAGGACGGACGGAAATATTTTATACTTTTATTCCCATCGTTCCCCTCCAAGATTCGCCACCCCCACCAATAGGAATAGTAATAGTAGTAGTAGCAGCAAAAACATACACATGTTATACACCATGAATAATGTGACTTAAAACCATCTTGGTTAAAAATAATAATATCACTCTAATTTTATCACCTTGTATACGTTTGCAGATATATAGACAAATAACGGAAACGGTTCGCACCTTCAAAAATATAAATTGATTACTTAAACTGTTTTTTTTTGCTTGGATGTGATATTACAAGTACAAAGTTAGCTTACCAGCTTTGATGGCGTAGACACAAGACAGGAAGATCACCAGAGCTCTCATCTTGGCAGGTGGCACAGGAGTGGCACAGTGGTGGCACAGAACTAAAATCGCAACCTAATTCTACACGTTCCCATATTTATATGGTGCTATGATAGCGAAATGTGTTATAACCACGTAAAACACTCGTTTGTGATTAATGGATAATATTGTTTACATTTTCTTCTTCTCGTTAAAATGTAACAGTTACGTAATTTGAGTTGATTATTAAGAATCTACTTGGTCTTCTGATGCTAATAAAACTGCAGTAGGTACTTATTGAAAATTTATTACAATAAAATATAAACACAACAGACAGCTTATTATTGAAAATATTCAGTCAAAAATAAAAGAAGACTCTTAATATTATTATGTTAATAATAATTTAGAGCAATAGACTTTTCATATCAATGTAAAGAAAAAACAAATTCACTCTCTACATTAAAACCACATAAAAATGGTTGAGATCACAATATTATTAAAACATTCAAAAAATCATATACAGTCTTAAATATGCTACAATTAATGTCTTTGGTAATGCATGTTAAACTAAATTGGGAACACCTATTCTACATTCTACTTTTACGTTCCAGTATAGTTTATTCCAAAAAGCCTTATCTAGAAACCGTCGTTTCTTAGCACATAGAAATTCCAAAGTAAATGTAACGTCGTCATAAGTTTTGTATTTTCGCTTTTACATGAAATGTCTCTTTGCTGACGCCGCTGTAAGGCGGGAGTGAAAGAGAGAACAGCAATAAAGGACGAATTTATACATGCTCTTAAACTGCAGCTTTTAAATATCAACTCTATAGGGCCTCCAAACTGGCTTTCAACTGTTCCATGGACTGCTGAGCGATGTTGCCCGTTATGCCCTCGGGGCTCTGAGGGTCTTCTCTCATGAGGATCCTGGCGGCGTCGGCCAGGCATTGGATGGGTTCCTGTAATTTCTCTTTCAGCTTGTCTTTGTCTATTAAACCAGCGCTGTACTCGTTACGGGCCATGAACATGAGAGGAGCGTGGAGCTCGTAAAGCATCATACCTAGAAAAAAAGTCATGTCAGTTCTAGCAGTGACGAGTTTTCAGATCGCAGGTCATAACAGACTATACTCATTGTGACGTAAATTAAGTAACGCGTTATAACGTGACCTGTGTATTGGTTGGTTGACCTTAAATCAAAAGCAAAGAGTCGTTTATGGCGTACATACTGTCTGTACCCTTGTAACAAAGCGCAGAGCCCAAACAGTATACCTGCAGGGTAAATGTAGCCTTCCGGATTAAGCCCAGCCGCACATCAAAAGAATTTCAGACCAGAAAGATTCGGACGACCGCCAGATTCCATATTTCACACACACGGCGAGGCGTCAGAATTTTTCTTAATTCGGCCGGGAAAAACTATCTTAATAACCAATACCTCTCATCCGACTATCTCCCGGCAATATCACGTCCAGCGCTTGTAGCACAAGGCGACAGAAGCCAGCCTTCCGCTCCAGCATAAGGTCCGGCAGTTCGTCAATACTGTACTCCTCCACGCGGCCGTACAGCTGCGCCAGGGAGTGCTTCACTGACAGCAGCAGGGAATGACGCGGGTGGAATACCGACTTGAACTGTAATGGTGAATGGTATAGTGCACGTAGAGCGGGTACTAAGACCACATTTTGGTGCAGTGGATTGGGTTAGAGACTAGAAATAATGGTTTAGGGAATGTTACAGGTGCGTTTAAAGTTTCACATCAATTTTTTAGGACCTTGGGTGGCAAAATTAAGCTTCGTCGCTTAACTTGCATATATTATCGCTAGTGGAATAACAATGGGGTACCCATAGACCGTAGACGAACACATATAGTTTTTGTTCGAAGGCGATTAGCAATTTCCAGAGTAGTAGTAAAGTTTCTGTTATGATAATGTTGCTCATCTAAAAATAACGATAAACGTAGCTTCAAGATATAAGCTACAAACCATACACCAACCGCACATTTGATTTCAACACCTTTGCTTGTATTAGTTATGTAATTAGTAAACTGCTCCCTACCTTATTAAGCAGCTGTTCCCTCATCTCAATGGCCTTGGGTCCAGGTTCTATGGCGTCGACCTGGTCGATCTCCTGCTGGACCACATTCAGCATCTTTTTCATCGCCGCCCCTGACGTCTTGAAGCCGCAGTTCTTCTCTGTGCATTGCCATTCTGCGTCGTTGTCTGTTATAACACGACAAGGTACAAGAGCATGGTCGAGGAATTTATAAAATATGCCCTTAGCAAAATAAGTTTGGGAAATAATGCTCTAGACTATGTAGAGTCTAGGACAGGGGTCTTTCAAAGATAGGTGAAATCTTTGGCTTGGACGATGTCACCCCAATGAGTAAAATTGCCAAAACTAATAGCCCTGCTGCCGTCTTAAAATCATAGAAATACAAAAACTAATCTTTAGGAAAAGCTTATGTAAGAGGAAACCCTTTCTACAGTGGCCGTGCCAAGCACGCTGTTCTCACTTACCCAAAGGATTAGTAGACAATATAACCCCGTTATCGCACTTATTGCACTTGAGGGTGCTAAGATGTGTGCCAAGCTCCGTGGGATCGGCGCAGCGTGGACATTCGCACGCGAAGAACTTGGACTCCATGAGGTATTCACGACGGAAGATTGTTGGGGTGAGCGCGTGAGTGTAACACAGGTGGAGAGCGTCGCCGGATTTTATAGGGATCGCTGCTCGCACTTGGACTCTGTAAAGGGAATTTAAATTCTTTAATAGATATTAAGTACTAGATGACGCCAAAATTTGTTTACCGCTCGTACCGGAGCTGTAATTCTTTTGGTATAAAACTTTTTATCCAAAAAAAAATTACGGCTCCCATATGTCCTTCCCTGGGACTGAAACTGTCTCCATACCAAATTTCAGCAAAATCGGTTCATTGTTTTGCACGTGAACATCCGTTCATGTCCAAAACGCAGCAGACAAACACAAATTTTTGACAAACTCTCCAGATAAATTGTCCGGTGTGGAGTCTGGGTGTGGATAAGAGTGATAAACAGCCCCTAACTCTGACTTACTGATAGTTATTTTGTAGAATGGTATGGACCAAGTTCGGGACGCAACTGTGAGCTGCTAACGCCAGTCGTGGGTAAACTGCCCGGATGCTGAACCCTCCTCGAGATGGTATTTCCACTGCGTTTACCTGTAAGGTGATAGATATATTTTTATGGCGACCGTATACTCTCATCGAGACACAGAGATCGCTCGAGTGCGAGAGTGTAAATGGCTGCATTCGCCTCGTCTCACTTGTCAGCCTCTTGGGCGAGAGTGTACGCAGCCATCATAACGATTGCATACAGCAAGTGAACCAACTAAATACGTAAGAAGTAATAAGAAGGATCGTTAATTTATGCAGTCTTTAAAAAGTGGCAATTATCATTATGCAGTCTATAAAAAAGCTTTCAAAATGGGATAGGTTTATTTATGAGATATGTGATATGCCTATGGTCTAGCATTGGACAATGCATTCTTGTTTTTAAAAAATATCTAATAAAATCTGTAGGTCACAACAGCAATAGGTGTCGTGTTGTCTTCCGAAAGTAAAATGCGATAGCAGCTCATATGAATTGGTAACTTGAACGCGTGCCAGATTGTTCGAAACAATTAAAACGTTCGTGTTTTGTTCAACTTTGATCAGCTGTCCGTCTGTCTACTTCAATAACGAGACGTTTCCAGACATTCATCATCATCATCGCCCTTCATATTTCATCTTAATCTACGGGCATATCAACTAGTCCTAAACTCCTAACTCAGTCTTATAGGGATTTAAACCTGAAAAACATAATTGTAAGAAATAATAAGAACATGAATTACCCAACCTCTGTTAATATTAATGTCCCTTTCTTTGACACTGAAGTATAGATCATACCTCAGTATAATATCATCCGAAAAATCGATGTCGCAGGCAGATATCGAAGTGTAGAACTGCTTAAATTTTAGCTGCAGCAGTAATGTCAAACTTCAAGGCCAAAACTTCGCGTAAACTGTTTAACTAAGGTAGTTTCGCCATCTACTTATAAAATTTTTCGATGGTATTTCTATATGCAGTTGCAGATATTGACCAAGAATTACCTCGAGTATTCCACAGACTTTCTGCACCAGCTCCTTGCTGAACCTATCTCCCAGCTTGCAGTGGTCTCTCAGAAAATTAACGATGTTGACCTCATCCACCTCCCATGTCGGTCTCTTCTTCCTTTCTTCTGTGTGGCTCTCCAATGCGTCTACCTCTTTCTGCCATCTTATGGGATCTTTCTCTTTATATACCAACAATCTGTAATGTGAGTTATGATCGAAATTAATTCAAGTTGTCCCAGGGGCGTATTTTAAGAATGTATGCCCCCGGCACCTATAGCTTTTCGTCTTATAATCTATGGCTCGATGGCCTGGCCGTCTTGACGTCCCGGGCTACAGCCTTTTGGGACTTCGGGTAAATTATAAGCGTGGTCCTATGAATAGTATGATTTTCCATGTTGTTTAAAGTTCTCCATGAAAATACACAATTAAGTGCTTTTCAAATTTAGAATGACCTAAAGAATAAATATGCTACTGAATTAAATTGAACAACTTTTTAGTGGATATAATGGCATTCATTAGACTCTGTTCAGTTGGACAGTTCAGTAACAAAATTAGTTCCTCTATGCGTATACGAAATTTTGTATGGATCTGTAAGTCTATAAAATAATTGGTCTATGCTCATATTAAGGAACCATCCATAAAGTGGAAGGTAAAGAGGGGTTCGTCGAAGTGCGACATATCATGGCATGGACCATGTTTGAAATATTTATTAATAATTTTTTGTAAAATTGCAAATTTTGTGACGTCTCAATAGGGAGGGGAGTCCTGTGTGTGTATGTAATAAATGCGATCAACCGTGACAAGGGAGGAGGAGGGGTCTAAAAACCATGAACAAAAATTTGTGTGACGTACTTTATGGATGGTCCCTAAAAATAAATCCGATCTATTCATATCCAACGCTGAATTTATTGAAAGCGATAGCTCAAGTTCATTCGCCGATCTATTTTTGGAAAATCAATTGTTCAGAAGTCAGAAAACTTTCTGTGTTTGTGTTTTTTATTTATGGCCGAACTTGTGAAAATATTGATATGATTTCTTGTAAGCCTCTAGATACAACTTTTTCGAATACCAAATTACCCTTTGCTACTCTTCGTACTTTCAAAAAAGTCTATACCAAAAATCAAGTCGATTATTTGCTTAGTTAGGTCGTGAAGGAAGGACAAAGAAGCAATAAACTTTTACATTTATAGCATAGAGGAATTATAAATTGGTCTATGGTGTAACCTTTCTGTAAGTTTGAAATACTCTTTGATATACCTGAGTGGAGTAATACAATCCAACTGCGTAGCCGGAGCCGTCCAGTCCTCCACGTTCTGGAACTTAACGTTGGACTCCTGGAAGACCTGGCACTCCAGCTGGTGATGCGGGTCCTGCTCGCAGGCGGGGCTGCAAATGGGCCATGAGCAGTTAGAGCAGACCGCCTGCTCCACGGGACAGTAGCAGCCGAGGCAGAGAGGAGGTGTGTCTGAAAGGGAGATATTGGTGAATCATAAAATAAGTGCTATGGTGCACTTGTTACTTTTGCTTAGCATCAGACAAGATGATTTTTATGCAGTAGATGATCCTAGAAAATTGGTCACCTTATGTCAAACCTTGCCGATAACTCACGACTAACGCCCGATAAAAAAACGCAGGTCTGACCGTCATCTGCATATTATTAATCATTAATCAATTAATAATAATAATATCTATGGACTTATATAATAATATATATTTAATAATTTTATACTATACAAATTACCATTGTATATGTGTATGTGTGTGTGTACATGTGTATGTAACACATATTTAAGATTTTATTATATGATACATGTATTTGTTACACCTAAGACCCAGGAACACTGAAAAACTCTTTGCTCCGTCGGCGGGATTCGAATTCGCGACCCTCGGCTTGAGCTACCAATGCGCTTACCACTGAGCCACAGAGGTCGTCATTTCTACGATGGTACAACCCAGTTGGAATGGTACAACAAACTATGATGTTGTACCCAACTTTGTTAAAGCTCTATAGCTGTATAGAAATACCCAAATAGAAAAACTAGTATCTTATCAATAGATTCAGAATAAATGATTTCTGGAAAACAATACCTATCCTATATACCTAAGAGTCAAGGCTGAGCCAGAGAAGCTGCAAGTGCGTTGCTGGTTCTTATAATCAAGAAAGAAAACCATGCAGTTAAAATCGACTCTTCGTGACAGAAATGCATTAGACCTATATTCTTCTATATTCTATGCATGATTATTGAGTACATATAACGCTGCTATCTTCTTACGTTTCCTGCTACACATGCGACATAAATATCAGTTTAGGTACTATGTAAAACAACTTAAACAACTAATCCAAATAGCATCTAAATCTAATAAGATTTAAGTGCGTTAATTTTATTACACATATTATTCTATACATTGAAATGTCAGAGGGCACTTCCGGTACTTGCCTGGCTTAGGTCCGACGACGACAGCTAAATCGCTGAAAATCAACTCTCCGCGCTCAATATCCTTTTTCGCGGTCAAATATCTGCCATATTTGACGTTCTGCAACACACTGTAGTGGCAAATGACGTCCATACTTAAATAGGTGTGTTTCCCGAGATAGATCTTGAAGTATTACCCGAGGATTGAGCGTACGGACGGTTTACCGAGTCTAATTTAAGACCGTTCGAGAATCGCGGCGTGCATTCGAAAAGCATTAATTAAATGTACGCAAAATACATTGGAAATTAGCGCTTTCTAGAACTTTGTTGAAAAATAATACATAATTAGAATTATCACGGGCGTATGATATAACTTCGATAAGGCGGGGTCCCTAACGTAAAAAAGTGACCAAGTGCAAGTTGAACTCATGATTAGGAGGAAAACGAGCAAACGGGTTACCTGATGGAGAGTAACTACCGTCGCTGCGCCATCAATATTCGCAACATTAAAAATGTTGTAGGTGCATCGCCGGGCTTATTTAAGAAATTAAAAAAAATACAATAGCCGAATAAAATCAGTGTGATTATTGTCGATTAGGCAAGTGAGATAGCAATAGACCGTTCGGACCCCCAAGACACCCCACTTCTTTCTTGAGCGACATTTTTTCCTATAAATTCATGTTAAAAAAGCCTTAAATATCTAATAGCTGCAAATAAATAGATCACTTATGTAAGTATACCTATCCTATACCTAATTCCTTACAGTAAGGTTCGTTGAACCAAATAAGTAGGTATCGACAAGATAAGTATGTATCTTGCGACCACATAGATTTCGGAAAGATAATTTCGACATAATTTACATTTGTATAAAATATTTATTGTATTTATAAAATATTAACTTTTCCTTTTTAATATGATACATTTTGAAAATATTTTTAATATTGGATACGATGCGACGAAATCTGTGGTCTCGAAACTCTGTAAATTTCCTACAGTACACGCCGTTATTTTCCGAGAAAGAGTTCCATGTTTGAAACTGGTAAGGCTATGTGTTTCTAAATATATTTGTATAAAATATTGGATATGATCATCGTAATGAGAAGTCAAAGTACCTAACTTGACTCTATTCTTGAATGTAGACTGTAGTGAACCAGTACCGCTAATTAGGGACTAGTAGCTCTACCATAAGTTTAAGGTTTTTGTCGACCACAGAATAAAGTATATATTTGTCGACACTCGATAGCGACCTACGTAAAATTTTAGTATGGCGATTTTAGTTCCACAAGTGATCGCTAGAGGCGCTGTAAAATTTTGCAATATTAAAAATGTTGTTAGTCGCTATCGAGTATCGACAAGTACAATTGCTTAAAATTCATATAAAATCACAGGGGTAGCCCGCTCTCACATAACTATAGAAAACTGCGGTAGACGGGCTAAGCCCGATATGGGAAAGGTTATAAACATAGGAAATAAGGTGAGGCTGGTAGTTGTTACATCGGTCTTCTGTTAAGCCATGCTATTTATCCGCTCTGGCCTATTTGTGCCGAAACATGGCTCTCCCACGGCAAGTCGTGTATCCCGTCCGTTAAGTACTTGAAATCATAAAACGTCTTACGAGTTCACCCAGGATCGAACCTTGCATCCACTCGAGTGGGAAACAAAACTTTAACCACTAGGCTAAGGACGCTCTAAACTTCTTATGCCAATTCCACTACCTGTGCAACCATCCCCTGATAAGAAGTTGGGCTCCAGATGACAAATTTCAGCGCAAGCGTTGTTTTATACAGGTTTTCTGTGGTCTATCATCTGTGAATCTTTGTTGTATAAGGAGTCCATAATTTGTGCTGACATATAGCTCTCTCAAGGCTAACTTTGGCTAATAAAGCTTTGCTTTGAACTGCATAAGCTTTGTATAGTGCTAATATAATACGTATTTTAACGCTTCGGGTGCACTGTTGACCGCATCATATTTTTTTATACAAAGAGTGCATTTGATCGTAAATTTTTTTGTACGAAAAATGCTATACACTCCGGTACGCAGTAAGCTCACTCTTCTAGGATGGATCCCTGGGAGAAAAGGAAATTTGTAAAGATGACGATGGTCGCAGAGTCGAATGTCCAGCAAAAGAAGACCATGAAAAACAAGCGCGGATCCCTTTTTTCATTTATCAGGTAAGAAAAATACCGTTCTATAATATTATTTTTTATAGTCAGCTTATTAAAAAAATATACGCGCATGATGATCTTTGCCTCTACTCTACTCTTAAAAAAGCAACAAATGTGTAAAAGTCGAAGAAACAACTTTTTATTATTGCTTTTTTCTTGTTGTTAGTTCACTGAGGTAGTGAACAATTTTTAGGTATATTAAATTATTTCAATGTTTTTATGCATCTGATTTTATTTGTTTAGTAGTCCTTTAACAGAAATAAGCCGAAAGTGACAGAACATCAATAGCGCAATTCCGGTTTGCTAGAGTCACCTAGCGGTGATTTTTCAAACTAGTTTTGTCTTGTGGTTGGGTTCTCGAGGTGTAGTTCTTATCCGAATTTCACTGAATTCTTTCAAATCTAAGTAGATTTAGTCGAATAATATATTCCACAGTAAGTATATGCTTAACATATTTCAATTATTTATTATAAATTTGTGCACTATTTATCAAATACCGCTCCAAATTGTACCGACTGGGCCGGGAGTCTTCTACGTCACACACGTGATTTCTAATCAATTTACTGTTTTAATCATTTAAACGATACATAAACGAGATATAGATTTATTTAATTTTACCGGCGCGTCGATATTTCTTACCAATTTGTCTCGTGAACTGTTTTCATGAAAACTATAACCAAATCAATTATGGTTTTTATTAAATTGTTCTAGATCATCTATAGGATTAAGGTCAAGTTTGGTATTAAAGTGTTTCTATGATGCATTTATTATATATTAAATTGTATCTGCTGCTGAATTTTAGTCGTAACAAAAATTACTAGCAAATATGTATTGTTGTTATGTAATAGCTACACTACATAGTTGCAGACTGTTTGCAAATGAAGACCTCGACCCTGACACATCTGGCAAACTGCAAAATTTAATTATCAAAATCAAAAATTTATCAGCACAAGCTGTTATATATCTATTACTTTTACATTTTAAGAATAGACATCATTTGCCAAACTGGGTATAACCAGTATTCATTGATTAACCAGTGTCACTTGAACATCCTCTTTAGGTTTCTAGAAATTGCTAGAAACCTCAGTAAATAATAAAATGTGGCCCAATGAACCTACTTTATTTCATCATATTTTGTTAACCTTAATCTTAATTTGGTTGCATAAATTAAATCTAAGAAGTACTAATATATTTCATCTTACAAAATCCATTTTCTCACCAGAAAATGGCCCCACCATACTATGCTGATCTCGGAAAGAAGGCCAATGATGTCTTCTCCAAGGGCTACCACTTTGGTGTATTCAAACTTGACCTCAAGACCAAGAGCGAGTCTGGTGTCGAGTTCAACAGTGGAATTACCTCCAACCAAGAAAGTGGCAAGGTAAAGTATTGACCAGTCTATCTAAGACTATAAATAAAGAGGAAAGATTTGTATTTCTAACCAACTTCTGAAAAAGGTGGAGGTTTTTGTATGTTTGCTTAAGAATGAACTCATTAGTACTATTATATTTATATTTGGATTCCGTATAATGGTAGGGTATTAGCTGACTTATATTCTGATTAAATGCTCCTAAATAAATTAATTTCTATGCAGGCAAAGTCATGAGGAAATACTAGTTAGCCATAAGTTGGCACTAAATAATGTGTACATTAAAATTCATTAATGGTAATTTAATTCATAATTTATCATTTACTATTCGTAACTTGTTAATTTCAAAGCTGTCTTCAAATACTGTAAATAACCTATTTGACTGATCCAGGTATTCGGTACCTTGTCTTCCAAATATGCTGTGAAAGACTACGGACTTACTTTCACGGAGAAATGGAACACAGACAACACTCTGGCTACTGACATCACC
The DNA here is from genome assembly GCA_026546445.1 of Cyclargus thomasi. Lineage (NCBI taxonomy): Eukaryota > Metazoa > Arthropoda > Insecta > Lepidoptera > Lycaenidae > Cyclargus > Cyclargus thomasi. The sequence continues at coordinate 530,617 of JAOTAV010000007.1, forward strand.
ATCCAAGACAAAATCGCAGCTGGACTGAAAGTAACCTTGGAGGGAACCTTTGCCCCACAGACAGGGTAAGCTTTGTTAGTTATCTAGGCTCATAGGATTTTATATATAATTGTAATAAAATAAAAACACTTGGTGAGGTGGTCAGAGATAACACATTAGAATCCTCAACATGCTAAAATTTTGAGGTTTGATTTGAGATGTTTTAAATGATTCTTAGAATTATTATTATTTCATCTATTCATTTTATGTCATGTGAATCACATTGTTTAACATCTAATTGTAATATTATCTAAATAAGAGAACATGAATTAATGGTTTAAACATAGCATAAATTAAAATGATTATAATAATATTTTGCAATTTTAGAAGCAAATCTGGCAAGCTAAAGACGTCTTTTGCTAATGACATCATTGCTTTGAACACCAATGTCAACCTTGACTTGGCTGGCCCAGTCGTAGACATTGCTGCAGTGCTCAGCTACCAGGGTTGGTTGGCTGGTGCCCAAACCCAACTGGACACACAGAAGGCCAAGTTCTCAAAGAATAACATCTCCTTGGGCTACCAGACCCATGACTTTGTTCTGCACACCCACATGTAAGTAGTTTTCTACTGGATTTTTTTTTGGCATAGGACTGTTTTGTTTCATTGTACGAAATCTTTTTGGTTTATTAAATAATGTTTTTAAATAAAAAAAAAGTATTTATAGAATATTATACTTATTAAATTTATTTTGCAAGGCAAAAGTAATAAACTCTAGAATAAATTTCCTCATTTTAGTGTCACGTCTTACTAAATTATGATTCAAGTGCTATTTAAATGTCTTTTCCAAGGTCTTTGTAAGGTTTATCATAATTTTGCTTCCAGAACATTAGTTCAACACAAATATTATAATTACTGCAGATGAAATATTTTAATTTTTAAACTACATATCCTTTTTATCACTTTCATAGTAGATATACAATATGTTAAATCTTTAATAACCTAAGTATGATAAATAGTGCAAACAAAGTTCCAAATAAACCAAAACAAGTTTTACAAGTTTTCAAAGCTATTATTGTCATAACATCCTGTTATGGACAGAAAAGTTAATACTAGATGTTACTTCTTGCTTTAGATATCTGTGCCTAGACTCTATTGCCATTTATTTTTACAGTGACAATGGCAAGGACTGCTCTGGTACGATATACCAGAAGGTGTCAGACAAGCTGGACTGCGGCGTCAACATGAAATGGTCTTCGGGCTCCAGCGACACGCAGTTCGGAGTCGGCGCTAAATACGCTCTTGACAGGGATGCCTCCCTTCACGCTAAGATCAACAACAAGTCCCTCATCGGCCTTGGTTACCAACAGAAGCTGCGTGATGGTGAGTTTCAGTTTTTTTTTTAGTTTCGTTTTTGACATTAGCTCTATAACCAGGAGTCCTGTGGCAAAAGTAAAAGATGAATTTAATTTCTCTTCAGGGTTTTGTAAACTCTTTTATGAATTTCTCATAAATTTTCCTGCAGCCAAAAATGATTTCTTTATCAGTCTTATCAGACATCATATGATTTTTTGCAATAACATTTTTATCTTAGGCATGTGTTAAGTAATAGTGCTTGCTGTTGCCTAGCGTTTTTTTTAATGTACTATTATTTTAAAGCCTACAGAGTTCTTTTACCTGTTTAATATGACGCAAGATATTAATGTTTCACGTACTATATATCGCGTGTACAATAGTATCACAGTACATGGTTAATTTATTGGAAGATTACTTTTACTTAGTGGGGTAAAAGTGATCGCCCTTATATTTTATGTCAAGCCCAGCTGACATTTTGCAGCTATTGGACCATTATCCAACCAAATGTGAAATGACATAGTTCCCCTGATGACAATATGGAATATGCAATTAAAAACGACAAAGTTTTAGAGTAGTCAGACAGAGATATCCGATATTGATTGTGACGTCAAAGTTAGACTATCTGCATACAAAGTTTATACTAATTACGTTTTGAGAGAAAGAGATCGGTAGAAAACTTAAAATGCTAATATCTTACCTATTTCTCAACATTTTAGAATTCAGAGATTTTTTGACATTCTGTATATCTCTTAGACCACTATCATAATAAAATTCAATCAATAAATTTTTATTTACACGCATCTTCCCTATTGATATCCTAGATATCAGATAGATAGAGACGGGAATCCAAATATCACAATAAACTCGCCTATAGCTAGTTAACTATAACATAATAAACTGTTCATTTTCCAGGTGTGACCCTGACGCTGTCCGCGGCCATTGACGGCCAGAACTTCAACGCCGGCGGCCACAAGATCGGTCTGGCCCTCGAGCTGGAGCCCTAGGCATTTAACCGCAAAGGCTTTCTAGAATAATAGTTACACAGCTGTTATCGGAGAGCGTAGAACAGTTCAAGCTTACAGTATTCTATCAGAGAATATTTCCTTGAAGTTGTGACGTCATTTTCCTAATATGCGATAGCTGTAGCGTCCGTCACGCCGCATTCATCCTCTGTAATTCATTTGAACTATCTATTTACAGTCCGTGTAACGTCTTGTAAATAATTTGATGTGTAATTAACTGATTGAATGAGAATATAATAGTCTGTTGGAATGATTGTTTTTCTTTTATCCTAACTCTACTTATGTGCAGAAAATGGTGTCCGTAAGTTTGCCCATGCAAAGAAGTAGAATGGTACATGAAATAACATCAGACCTACGCAATTTTATCGGGTTTGACGAAAACCAAAAAAGTTGCCCAGCCAACATGAGTGTTACATAAATATGTGATAACTAATTGATGCCCGCAACTTCGTTGCGCGATAATTTGTATATCACAGGAACCGTACATTTCCCGGGATAAAAAGTATCCTTTGTGTTGCCTAGACTTAATAGCTATTAAATAAAAAAAGATTTATTCGAATCCGTTCAGTAGTTCCGGAGATCAGCGCGTACATTTCAATTTGTCGGTTTTTGTTATATTACTGTTCCTAAGCCCCCCAAATTTATTAGTTTGTAAAAATATTAATTGTACAGATATGCCAACTTTACTGTTTTATTATATGTATAGGTACTGTAATGTACACGAGTTTGTGAAAGTAGCGGTACTGAAGGCGATTTTTCGTTTCCAGTGATGCTGATTTTACAGTTAACTCTAAAGAAGTATAAAGGTTGGGCACATACTTTATACTAACAAACTCTCAAGTATTATCACTACCCTGGTTACACCCTGTATGTGCTTTGATAGTAAAATAAACATAGATAATAAAAAAAGTTTATTGTATCATCTCCTCCTCCATGAGTTTCGCCATCCACTCTGGTTCCGCGGCTGCGATCTTCTCTATCAGACTGTTGACCTGGTAGCACAGGCTTTGGATCTGCTTGTCCCATTGAGGGAGGATTTCGCGGGCTGGTGAGAAGAAGAACCAAGGGTTAGGTTAGAGTTTAAAAAATCCTTACTAATATTATAAATAAGAAAGGGTGTTTCATTGTCCCTCCTTCACGCCCTAACGAAGCAACCAACCTTTTTTTGGCAGACTTAGTTAAATGGGAATGTGTCGAAATGTTACCAAAATATTCGTATTTTTACGCGATATCGGAATTCCATGCGAGCGAAACCTAATACTAGAATAGTTTGAGCGTGGATAGTTTTAATAGTCACGAGCCAAAACAGCCTCGTAGGAGTTGTAAATCTGCAATAGGGTATTTGACACATTTCAACAGGTCAATTTATTTCTGGCATTGCCACTTTTCAGCGATTTGTTTTATTTCATATAAAAATAAACTGTCCGCCATGATGGGATTTATGTGACGTCACTAATCGCAAAAGAAACGTTGACTTTAATTTTACTTTACTTTTCATTATGTTATTTAAATTCAAAAAAGGTTTTGCAAATCTTAATTTTAGGAAACCCTTCTGAATATTTTAATAATAAAGAAGGAAAAAATAAACAGTTTAAACCATTTTCGTCATTGTTTATTTTGGTTCTAGTGACGTCACAAACCGATAGCGGATACTGTGTCGGACGGGATCACATTATACAGATTAAAAAAAGGACAATTTTAAAAGTTAAATTATAAATTGATATCGTAATTATATAAACGGAAATCAATATAATTATTTAGCTATTTAATTATTCAAATTATAATAATGATGTACTCTTTAAGGGCAACTAGCCTTTTGTAACAAAACACTAACTATTTGCTGAGAAATTATAACGAAACCTGTCATACAATATATTACAAACATTTTAAAGTTAGTTTTTACGAAATAACTCCTAAATTTGTCTTTATGAAATAAACAACATTAAGTTATAAAGATAGAATAATCTGGTGGCATGGCAGTGGCACCGCCAAGTCGACCGCAAAGCAAACACTACCATCTTTACAGAAACCATTTCGCCGCATTTTCAGCCTCCTATTTGAACTCTGAACAATACCCGAAAGCTGAAAATTTTGCCATCTAGTAAGGTACACCTATTCAAAATCCGAAGTTTCAAGTCTGTAGGTCATTTAGTTCTGAGGTTAAGCGATAGCGAAGTTTCGCTTTTTCGACACTCACGTCATAAATATGATCATCGCAATAGTACTACTACTTTCCAGAAATTCAGAGAGCCAAAATTTGGTAAATCCTAGTTTTTATACTAAATTTATGGTTAACTTGGTTTTTATAATTTTAAACTATAAAAACCAGGATAATCGTATTTTTTTTTAAATTTAAACTTGTCAAAAACTTAAATTTCTTGATGATTATATGGGAGATTGCTTAAATATTTTATTTATTTTGTTTTTATTAAGTCAAAGTGACTTAATAAAAACAAAATAAATGAACGCATTTGTCTAGTTTTTATTAATTTTGTACAGAATATTTTTGAAGGGGTTAAATTTACACCATTATAGGTCATCAGACCGTGACGAACAAAGGGGAAGCAGCCCTTTAAAATCAATACGTCATATTATATCTATGGACGCTTCAAACCACGTCAGTCTGGCCCCGTGTCCGTACCCGAGGGACTTGTGTTACAGGTACAGTAAGTACGGACTTTACGTGTGGGAGACAACGGAAATATATTTAATACTTTTATACTATACACATATTTATTATATGATACACATCCAAGACCCAGGAACATTGAAAAACTTTTTGCTACGTGCTACGATTCGAATCCGTGACCCCACGCGCTTACCAACTGAGCCACAGAGGTCGTTGGAGAATAGTTTTCTGCCAAATCGTTGGCACTTGAAAATTTGCCAAGTTGGGCTGCCCGACTGCGAAATTTTTTTAACGATTACGGAAAATAGACTCGTCGAATCGCGAGTATTACGTAAATAGATATCGATTTTAAAGTGACCGTGAGACGGTAGAGTTAATGTTGGCATGTTGTTACGCCATATGTCGCAAGGTGATTAAATACCGCAAAATACGATAATATTAATAACGACGATGAGGACGACGATTGTAAATCCGTACTTGGTGCGGTACACTGTAGGGTCTATAAATGTAATCGCATATATCAAAATATGAGAATATTTGATAAGTAAATTGTTACCTATCGAATAACCTCATATCTAGTTTTGTACAATTACTAAGAAAAAAAATGTAATCAGTTGTTTGTTGAGGCAGTAAGGCATCGATATTTGTCAGCACCGTACGCGCCGCATTTTCAAAGTTAGTTGTGTCCAATGATATGAAACCTACTATATCACCGGCACCGTGCAGTGAATGTACGATGCTATGAAGAAATGTGGCGCGTACCTTCGGAGCGTGCGGCGCATACGGTGCTGAAAAAAGTGAGATCACCTTCGTCGTGTACGAATGATTGTCGCATGCGTGAGTGCGGGTGTCTCTCTCCCGACTCACAACAATCGGCCAATTCCGAGTTGGACTCGCTCACGAAGGGTTCCGTGACAGATTAGAGCAAACATAGGTAAAAAATGTGGTTTTTTTTGTATGAGAGCCCATCTTAATTATTAATTTTGTTTGAATTTTATTACTGATTAGTAAAGTATAAATACAACTTAGTATTTTGTTAAAAGTTCAAGTTTTTGCTAAATATCAAAAATGACAACAGGTAAGCTGTTGTCAATTTTGATATCTAGCAAAAAATAGCAAAAAAAATCACTTTAGTTGTATGAGAGCTCCTTAAACATTTGTTTTGTTTTTAGTATTTATTGTTACAGCGGCAACAGAAATACATAGTCTTTGAAAAATTCAAATCTCTGGCTATTATTCGTTTTGTGATACAGCTCGGACACAGTCAGGCGGACAGAAAGACAAACAGACATCGAACTCTTAGTAACAGGGTACTGTTTTTACCCTTCGTGTACGGAATCCTAAGAACAAAGCCCCCAGTGCCGAAACGTTACCTCCGTAGAAAAACGTCCATATACTCACTTTCAAAATGCACCCTCGCGCTGATCTGGTCGATGTGTCCGTGCATGCGGCCCTCGCTGATCATGTGACTGGCGATTCTCTCGGCGCGGGCCGGCGGAGTCTCCAGCAGGGCTCCGAGCTCGGCGAACGTGATATTGTTGTACAGCTTGCTGGCCGACAGCAGGTTGTGTTCGAACACCGCCCGGTCCAGGATGGATGACCCGTCTGATGTTGTAGCCTGGATACAAATTTAGGTAAAGATAGTTTAACTCGGTTATGCGCGCGGCCCCATGTGTGGGTAAGCCTTGTTCACTCGAATGAAATTTGTGTATTCACAAACGCACGCATACATATAAGGCCGCGCGCGCAACTGAGTTGAAGTATCTGTATTTTATATGACAAGTGCTAAAATGCTAGTTTACAAATACAACGTGCAGTTAAATGTACCGGCCAATCCCGACGGAATACGTTTTAGGCGTGAAAGCGTAACAGACACACAGAGTTACTTTCGCATTCAAAAAATTAGAAAAGAAGTTAGATGTGCAAAGTAATGTTTTGTACATTTAAGTGTATTGCAGAGCTTTGCAATTCTACTCCGGCCATTTTAAATCCCAATATTTGGAGCAATGTCATATTATAGCCACCTTCTGGTGAGTCTGCATGAGCGCCTCGAACTCGTGCAGCTCCGAGCGTCGTATGATGCGGTCGAGGTACATCTTCTCCAGGATGCTGTACGCCGGCAGCTGCTGGCACCGCTCGTCCTTGAACAGCGTCGCCAGCATGCGGGAGCGCTGTTGACCTGTCCCAGAGAGAATCATGTACCGTCAAATTCATAGCCTAACGGACTTTCTTGGCAAAAGAGAGTCAGGAGGTTATACTACAAAATCGTTTGTGAGAACGAATCCGAATGCCGCCAACGTGAAGTGACATTACGGGTACTTTGGTTTCGATCTTTTGACATTAAAGAAACTACACGAGGCTAGTTTTTCAAGATATTATAGCGAGTGTTATTAAGCTAAGCTAGCTTTCCTTTGTGTTGACATAACTAACTTAATTTCTAAACCAGAAGCTAAATATTATCAGCTGGCCAGGGGGGCTATTATGACCATTACAAACCTGCATGGTTCCAGGCAATTCAATATACGGCCAACAATTGCATTGTTCTTTTTTCGTATTACAATGTCTTATTAGAATAATAACCGAATTAATACTAGTTTGTTTGTCTATGAATGGATTTTAAACATGTTGGTGACATTAGGGAACGTCAAACTTCACATATTTAGAGTCACGTGACTGCTGACTGGCTGGAACTTGGCTGGGAATAAGAGATCATGATACAGTTTAAAAGTGAACTAGATCCAATCAGAAATTCTTATCATCATGTGCGACCCAGGATTTGAGTAAAAAATCCGCGCGTGAAAAAAACTACCGTATAAATTGCTTCTTTGCTTTTTTTTGGACGACCTAGCGACTAAATACGTCACCTGCTAGCAAACAAATACCACAACATCAACAGAAAAGTCGTTGGACTGCAGGGCCGATGGTGAAATTCATGATTTGGCTTAAGATTCCAAAATAAAAATAGGTTGTTTGCCAAAAAAAAAATTAAAATGTCAATATGAAATGTTGGCAATTTTAAAACTTAATCACTTTTGATACCTTGCCGAATCTAGCATATATGTTACGGGCAATGTGTATAATGTATAGAATTCTTGCGTTGTATAAATTGCCGGTAATACATATTAACAATAATAAAATTCTAAACATAATAATAGCATGCCTAAAAAGTTTTTTTACATTTTTGTTTAGACATATTATTAAAGGCTACAGATACTTACTATTGTCACAATACAAACTTACCTGCAGATGCAAGTACTGTACAAATCAGAGCATTCCTCAGGCAGGTCATACGCTCATCTTCATGAATTATGTTCCTGTAGGATAGCTCATTGTATCTTTGAGCAGCTTCTATGAATTTCCTGCGAAAAGAGTATTTCTTTTTGTAATATATATTAAGACAACCTGAAATTAAGTTATATTTATTACACAAACTGACAAACACAAAAAGCACCAAGATCATAATAAAAACCGGTTAAGTGCGAGTTGGACTCGCGCACCAGTACATATGCAAGTATTATAAGGGACCATCCATAAAGTACGTACTTCCCCACTCCTTGTTACAGGTTGTCACATTTCTGAGGAGCCCCCACCCCATTCTGATGTCATAAATTTGCAATTTTAACATTTGAAATGTGATGTCACAAAACTAAGGACCCCCTTTCCCCCTGTCACACCATGTCACACTTCACCCTCTTTAGGTATGACGTACTTTATGGATGGTCCCTAAGAATATTATTATTTTTTAATAAAAAATTAAAACCGACTTCCAAGGGAAAAAACTAAAATAGTACAAAAGAAACTAAAAAGTATTAAATAAAATAAAT